>SNQJ01S0179544.1:0-19515 GCA_010110895.2 Picea sitchensis | reverse complement strand
CCCTAGCAAGTTGGTTCCCCTAGGAGTGAGTTTCCACTAGGTGGGTTTATGAAAGTTCATCGTCCATTCCTACCATATTTATCACTTTTCATCATCTTCCCTCTCATATTTTTCCTACATTGGTTCATGCATTGGGTTTTCCAAGCTAGTAAAGGGTTTTATTTTGCCTTGTAGGAAGAAGGGGCTAAAGGCCCAAAGGGTAAAAGTAGCTGGAAAAAGTTAAAAGCCAAAAGATCAAACCTTGAGATGCTTCGCCCAGGGATCCCCGAGAAAGCAATAAAAGGCTTCTCAGCAAGGAAAAGGGGGGACCCATAAAAAGATAAAACTCAAGACCTAGTTGGTGGATAGGGGGTCTCATCACGAGTCGTCCTATTAGGTCCATGGGCATGTAGTAGTATGACATTAATATTCATCTAGTCACCACGCTAGGGTAGTGGCTCTTGGTGGCATAGCCAAGAGAAAGGGGGTCTCATCATGAGTCAGCTTTCTCATCTCCATGAAATGTTTGTGGGTAATGTTGTCACCACTGATCACAACGTCGGGGAAGTGTCCCCCGGCTATTCTCTTAAAAGAAAAATAAATAAGATAAAAAATAAAAAGGCGTTGAATGTTCTAGGAAACAATTGCATCCATGACAAGGTGCATCTCACCCTCTTCAAAGGCACCCACATGTAAGACCTACGTTTCCCTGTCATCACTACACCCCTTGCCCAAACATCCCCACACCATCTCATGCAATTACATGACCTAGATTGTTATTCACCTAGAAACACCCCACACCTAAGGAGAATTAGCCCAACAGGGTGTCCTGGAACCCTCTCCAAACCTGGCTTGTAGAATAGCATAACGTCTTTGAGCACTTGTCTGGGAAAAGGGGGTTTTGTGCACATATTTGGGTAACTTGATTATTAGATGTGATTGACATTGCTATGATCCTTGTTACTTATGATCCCATGGAGGGCATACTTGTTGTTGTTGCAGGACCATGCCAGAAGGACAGGTACATATGGGTAGACGATTAGCTCAGACTTCTGTAGGGCTAAACAGATGGATGTTGAAACCCCAATCAGGGGCATGCATATACCAGAGGCTTGCACTAGAGAGAGAGGAGGAGGTTCCACCAGAGACATCTTGGCAGGCCTAGACCCAATGGGGTCTTGCCTTTCCCCTTGAACGTTGGCCTTGGAAGGCCCATGACGTCACCTTTGTGACCCTTAACATCACCAAACGTCAAATGGACATGATGGAGGCAGTTGTGTGCCAAGTGGCACGTGTGGCATGATCTGGAGGCCTTGTAAGGCCTAACATTTTTCTCATGGAGGCTAATGTCTCACTTAGGAGGCCCAATGTCACCCTAGAAGGGCATGACGTCACCTCTTTTGCATGTTTTGAGGTTTAATTTGTCAATTTTATGTAAAAAACTGGATATTTGATGTAACTGGCCATGTTGGTCGTTTTTACCTAATTTTGTAATTAAAGGTCATTTAGATTGTATAAATAAGGGAATAATCCCTTGTATTTTTTCATCATTCTTTCACTCACACAAGTGAGGTCTGAAATTCAGCCTCTTTAAGGCTTATTGGCTGAAATTAAGTGGTGCGCAACTCTTAGAGGAGGGTTGTCTTGGTGTATTTTGGAATTTTCTTGGTGGAAAGTCTTCAACTAGGGCATATTGCTAGACTATTCTTGGTGAATGTAAGTGAAAATATGAAATTCTTCTTTATTTGAATGGTTAAAATATGCAATTCTTCTTTCTTTGAATGGTTATGGTATATTTTACTTTGCATTTAGTAAGATTGTGAAATTGCTAGTGTAAAACCCTAGGAGATTAAGAACGTGTTATTGTCCTTATCTCAATAGCTATCCACCTACTAGATTTTTCTAGACGACATATCCATTGAAGCATGTGCTAGAGCCCTACCATTGTAGCACTCTAACATCATTGCTTCATCAAGCTTTTATTTATCTCAAGCTTGAACTAAAGAATAAGGAAAACCGTTAGGGCTTAGGGTTACCTACTTCCTAGTAGTCGTTTTCCCTTTAGGGTTTGATGATTGAGGCCTTGGGTTACCAACACCTCAACCATTATCCCTCTTGTATTTAGTTCACACATTATCATTTGTTTCCTTCAAGATTGTTGCTGCAAAAAGTGACTCCATTAGCCCTAAAGACATTGTTTTATACCTTGTACTTGATTGATTGATGAAAACAACCCTTAAACCTTATACCTCAAGCACTTTTCTAACTATTACTAACCTTATATTAGACTAATTCACTAACATTCTTGTTTCTGTTACAAAAGTAAGCTACAGCCATATATTACAGCAATAAAATCTCCTAAAAGCAAGTGTTAAAGTTGATTATTATATTGCCTTCTTAGCTTCTGACAAGTGCTAGCATATTGCTAATTCTAGCTTACCATTTTGGGTCATTTTGAAGCTTGTTTGAGGCATAAATTGTGAAGCTATCATCATATATACATTGTTGTTATAAATTTTTGTTTGTTTCATCTTATATCAACTTATTTATTTTATTGAAAGTCCAAGGTTTTTGAAGCACTAATATCAATTGTTATTTGCAAAATAGTGTTTTTCTTTTTGTCTTGTTCTGGGCAGGTACACTTAAGCATATCTTTGCTTCATATTATTAAACCTTTGGGACTTTTCGATTAGTGTGACTTGAGAGAGGGGAGGAATCTGTCTTGATAATATTACCATTGCCTTCTCAAACCCCCAGGTCAATGGGAACATCTCCCCTGGGCTTACACCCCTAAAGAGAATGAGGTGTCTTATTTAGGTGACAGTGATAGGAAAACCTCCCGTTACGCCAATTCATTGTCCACTTGCCTTTGGCTTTTGGGAAAGTACACATTGTGCGATAACACACCCCAAGTTCCATGATCTACATTTCGACCATCATCCTTGTCGCGGTTTCCAAGCTCCAAAGTATTTCATTCCTCTTGTATGTGAATCCGACCAACCGTTCCTCTACACTTAGTATATTTTTTATCATCTATACAACCGCGGGTTCGTGGGTTCCCGAGTTCGCAGGTTCATGAAAATTTTTATATTCAAATTCTCTCTTGTCCGTCCCCGTAGCCTACAAAATACCCCCTCGACTTCCGTTTCCCACAATTTTCCTTCATCCCTTCTCGTCCCATCTCCCATACTTAGCCAAATTCTCAAAGCTATTCCAAGGCATGAAAACCAACAAATGAGAATATGACACATGGCAACGAATGATGTCATGACACATGGAAACTCAACATTGGATACACGTGGAAACATACCATTTGAGACACATGGCGTGATATTATTGGATGATTCATCATGGTGACTGGGCATGAGGTGGAAAACAATGGGATTCCAAAAAATTATTATTTTATTCGATAATTTTCCAAGGGTCGAATCCTCCAAGCTCCATAATTTCTTCTCTTCTCATGTTTCTTGCTAAGTGTATCAAACACTTAGTATTATATATCATGAATAATATAATATCTCAATGCATGTGGGATAGACGTTTAAACCAAAAATTTTAATTTTATTAAGGGAAACACAAAACTCATCCAAGGGCCCACATTTGCCCATCAATTTTGATCGACAATGTTGAGTGTTGATCTCGCGGAGACCATAACTTGAGCGTCGGGTGTTGGAATAGTGAAAAATGTATAACGTTGGAAAGGTATTTCGACGTAGAAGATGGTGGTATAGGTTTCAAGTGCTGGAAGTTGATACATTTTTCTCAAAAATTAAAATATCAGTCAGCTGCATTTTTAATGGGTCTGCGTGACAACTCAACTTCAAGAGCTCATATCTTGAGATCCGGGCGACGGATTTGCGGAAAAATTATATCGTTGGAAATAGAAGACGATGAAGATCACATAAGAAGTGATTTACATGGCTAAAAATTAGATTATCATTCCCATAAAATTAAAACACAGTCCTCCTATTTTAAATGGGAAATTAATTTAATTGTGAAAATAAAAGTTTATTTAAAAAACTTTTATTAAAAAGGGAAAGGAACTCATTTTAGATATGTATATATTGATGATATAATTTCATTAATGAGGAATTAAGGAGGCACCACTTAAATGGAATTTATTAAGAAGAAACTTGTATGGGAATTTCAAGAGAGGAAGAAAATCCTAACGACTCGAGTAGTTAAAAAATCTCTTCTTAAAAAGAGAAGAAAGGCTTCATTAAAGGTTCCAATAATCAGTATTGTGAGAGGGGAAGGGAAGAATATCATAGGAATAAGAAGGTACAGCCATAGATACACAATCAAGCTTCTGATCAAAATAAATAAATACCCATCTTCTCCATTCTTTCTATTCTTCTACGTCACTTCTCAAAGTTTTATGCTTGAATCTCATATTTGGGCAAAAGGCTGAGTTGTTGAGTGTTTTTCTTGTATTCTTCTACAGAATTTTCTTGTATGATCATGGAGTATTTGCAGCCACATACATGGCTGTCAAATTTTTGGTAATGAATAATATTTCTCATGAATAAACTCCACAAAGAATTGCTTCGGGGTTGATCTTGATTGTATCTTGTAACTTTGAGTTTTAAGCATGATATATTTGAGGTTGACCGATCAATTTCTCTTTTATTACTAATTGCAGTACTCTATTAAAATTCTTTGAGATGATCAAATCATTCTCTCCTATTTCTCATGAAAAAGATATGGATGTGTTTATATACTATTAAGAAGATTGTGTGTGATGTTGATCACAATTTAATTCTGATGTTGAAGCCCTCCTTCAATCTTTTCTTATTGTAAAAAGACTTTTGTTGCAAATAAAGATCATATTGGGTTATTGAATAACCATTTTCATATAAATCCAAGCAATAAATATTTGGGGTTTGATGCCTAGCACTCTCCATAATCTAAGATATTCAAAGATATATCTTTTAGCCAAAGAAGATAACCACATCTCTAAAAACGAAGGGGGACTAATGTCCTCATGAGGTTGTCATTTTGGTCGTGACGGATTCAAGCATCAATAGGAAGATATCCTTATTATATTTGTAATGAAAAAACCCTAAAAGACATTGTTTATTATATTTGTCCCTATTTTGCCTTTGTAAAAGTCAGCCCTATTGTGCCTAGACAAGTCAAATGTAAATTAGAAAGATAAAGTGGAGAGGTCAGCCCTGACCTAATTATTGGGAGGGAAAAAATTGTATTTATAAGAGGCCTAGTGTCTCATTTGGAAGCACACTCATCAAGATCTCTCCATCAAGTGTGAAAGTCTGAGAGTGACACAACTACAAGGAGGAGTGACGCAACTACAAGGAAGAAATTTTAAAATTTCTAACATACTTTTTCACTCTCTTAGTAATATCCTTTGTCACTCTAGTCTCTCATTGTTGAAACGTTAATAGCAAGCATTAAACAATGGTTAGTAGTTTCCAGTTTCATAAATGTGTCTAATAATATGTCACATCACCAATCTGTAGTTATAAAATTTAGGAGTTGAAGATAATTTATTTTTCCTTTTCTTCTCCATTTCGACGGACTTTTGAGAACTCTCATCTTGCAACTAAATTTATGTAAAATTGGCATATAAGTATCCTTCCAACAAAGCATAAGAGTTGTATATTTTTTTGTTTTCTTCAAAATGAACATAAGACATGCAACCAAGTTACCATGTTGCCGAACGACTCAGAACAATCACCCAACAACCAATTTACATGTCTTGGGTAGTGAGAGATAACCTAAACAAGGTGTGTACGACATGTGCTTCCATGTATGGTGAGAAATTGACCTAGGGAGAGTGAAATGGAAGACTATGGGGGAGATATGAGCCTATAGGAAAGATAAATTCATCCAACAACTAGAATTGAACCAAATTAGAAACTCCTATAGAGGTGAAACGACTCTGTGATGATGACATTCTATCTCTAGGCTTAGAAATGCATCCTACAGTAGTAGTAATAGGGTTGTTATATTCTCTATTATATCACCATATAATAGGGATATATCACCATAGGAAATGAGAGGGATATATCACCATACTTGTTATATTATAGAAAAATAACATAGAAATTTCATAGCAATTCAAGACATAATGGACACCATATTTACCCTAGAAACCCAAATGGGAAAACTAGCTTCAAATGGATGCTTAATCTATTCCAACAATCTCTGGCTACAATGCTTTCATGGCTCTCTATCCTCCTCGTCTCCTTGGGCAAAAGACACATTGAGAATACAAGTACAAGAGAAAATGGAGATAGATGGGGTAATGGGAAGGCCAATAGGATGACCTTTCGTTTCCCATTCCTCACACTTTTCTCTCCTTTGTTATGTTTTTTTTTCATTTAATTCCTTGTTTTTCTCTTTTTATTTTATTCACTTTTTACATTTGCATTGTGTTTCATCGTTTGTCTAACTTTCATAAATTATCGAATTGGGTTGCAGGTCTTACAATCATTCAAGAGTTCGGATCCATTTTGGATCATTGACAATAATCAAAACTGTATTTTTGTGTATCCATATTTCATAAGTTTTGAGTTTTAAGTTTTACTGAGTTGAGTGAGACTACAACTAGCCTAGATCCATCTTAAGTAATCAAAAAAATTACACATCAAGGGATTTTATCTCTTTCAATGCTTGATAGATATAGAGTTAACATGGATTATGATGGTAGTAAAATAAACCACCCTAAGTGCATCTTAACCCCAATTTTTTGAATAGAGAACTTCATGCCTTTATTTTTTATCCTTTTGGTTGCTTAGTACATGCATGGTTAAAATAAATCTAGGATAGTAACACATGATACCTTAAAAGGCTTTACTATGTATGCTACCAATATAATTGGGAAGCTAAAGTGAGAAGTGATGTTATCATACTTCTGCAATAAAGTCAACCATTTAAATTAATACAAATTTTAACCAATATAATTGTTGAGGATGAAGTGAGGGGTAATGTTATCACACATTTTCACTAAATTCAACCATTTGAAGGCCATATGTCACATCCCCAAGGAGACCCACCCAAAACGCCAATTTTTTTCTCTCTAGGGCATGTGACACCATGACATTTCCAACTCAGCAGCTCGACCAAACTGAGATTACTCCATTCAGACTATGCCACTTCAGTTAGAACATACCCATACTCTGTTCTAAGCTATAGGAGAGTATCACACTCAATCTTATACAACTCATTTTTATACTTAAACAATGTTAACACAGTTCAACACTTAGCCATTTAAGAATACTCAACAAGAGACATGTGTTACACAAGAGAAGGAAAGATATAGATTTGGGCAGCACAAGCGGTGCCTAATACCCACTTATTCTTATATGCAAATATGGTTACAAGATACAAAGAGAAGATCTCTCGACTCATTTTACATAAGTTACAATGCCTTGGGACAAGTCATGTGACTTGCCTACACCCACATGCACCTATGTTCTCTCTTACTTCCACAATCAATCTATTTGTTTTATGTCATAGACTTCACCATTGCACCTTCCCTCAACGATCCACACTCTTCCCCAAGTGCGCCAACCGAGTTTACCTAACTCACCCCACAAGACTTCACCACCGACTTTCTATCCACCCCATGTGCACCAACTGATTCACTCTCAAGTCTTCCTCAACACTTGGTCAATTTGTCTCTTGGTGACTTCTTGCCCGCTTGTCTCCTCATGCTTGCTCTTTGATTCCTTCCATGATTAATTATCCTCTAGCTTGTCCACACCTTGGTTATATATGATCTCCCAAGTGAAACCATCATGTTGCATGGTTAGTTGAGTCGACTCCAACTCATTGCAAGATGTGCCAAGGGGTTGCGTCGACCCATCAACACACCTCATTTTTCCTAAGGCATATGGGTCCACTACCTTATGCGCACGTCAGGCTTGTCTGCTCGCCTGGACAAGTCAATCCCATATGTGATTTTTTGCAACCAAAGTTAGTGTCTCTCATCCCAACTTCATGACATTTGTTGCAAGGCAAGTGGGGTGTGTTCCCCCTTGGTTCCGCACACCCAAGACATGTGCCCGAGGCACACCTTACCGCGCCTATAAGATGGTCGTATGCCCCAAAAAATCACATCTTCCCCAACTTTGTAGATCAACACGTCTTTGAACTTGCTAAGGGGCATGTGCAATCAGCAGGTGTTGGAAGGTTTTACACCATCCTTACATTATTTTCCCATCCAATTTCCCAAACTCCAATCAGCTTAGAATTGACAGACCTTTTAGTGTGGATCCTCATAAACTAAGTATAAGGATACATTATTGTAGTAATAACTTGAAATGCATGATATCCAAAGAAGGATTACAATGAAGAAATTCAAGGCTCCTTAGGCTACTACAGGTCTGAAATTTTGGGACTGTTTTATGGTCACAAATAGGCTTGTTATCTCACAAATTTATGGCTGCCTTTTCCACACTAATATTATGCTCATTTATGTTGTTGTTTAAAAGGTTTATTTAGGAAAAAAAAAATCCCCATAATAAGCTTTTAACAGTCATAATACATAACATTCACCTTTGATCTTTTCCACTCAAAATAAGCAAACCACAGAAAATATACTCAAGTATTTTTGGTCAACATGACCTTGGAAAAACCCCCATGGGGAAGACCAATGAAGAGAGGAATTTATTATGGAGTTTGAAGGAAAAATTACAACTGATATTACAACCAAATTTATCTCAAGATAGATGCCTAATATCCCTTGAAAATCGAGCCAACTGTCCCTTGAAATCTAAGCCAGAAGTCTCCTTAAAAATTGTTCCCTCTTTCATGTATTGTTTGTCGTCCTTTCAACATTCACAATAGACAACAAACAGAAGGAAAAATTCCCTGCACCAGACCTCAAAATTCCTAGGAAACCATGTCCTCTTCTGAGCAACTGTGCCCTAAACAAGTGCACCCTCTTCTCAGCAAGTGCGCTCTCATAAATGCACCATTCTTATCAACAAGTTTGCCCTTCTTCTTCTCTCCTTGTGCCCTCCTTCTTCTCCTCTTCTCACACTCTTCTCAAGTGAACAATGAACACCATTTTCCTCCTTCTCTTTAAATTTAACCTCATCATTAGGTTAACCTAGGAACCAATGGCTAGGATTCGATCTTAGCCAACCAAGATCAAGGGTGGAGATTAGATCTCCCCCTTTACTTAAGTTCCCTAAGTCACTTTATGTTAATAAAGTCAATTTATGATTAAAATCTCATAAAGTCACTTTGACTTTATAACATAAAGTAAACTGAGGGAAGGGTACTTTTCCCCCTTTAGTGTTAGGAACTCAATAACACTAGGGGACCACTTCCCAAGGTACCAAAAACTCAACACTCCCTCTTATCGAGGAAAGTGTTCTTCTCCACTCCCATCTTGTCTCTAAAGTAGACCTGATTTCCCCTTGGAAAACACTTTGTGAGAATGTCTGCAATCTGCTCATCAGTAGATATGTACTCAAGTTGAACTGCTCTGCCTCAGTAGAAATCAGTGCCATTGACTTCTGCCTCATCAGAACTTAGTGCCACTGACTTTTGTTCCCGACTAAACCAGGAAACAACTATTGATCCCAACCTGAAACAACCCCTGAAGTGCTCTTCCTGTCAACTGCTCCTCCTACCCAATTTGAGTCTGTATAGCCAATTAATCTGACCCCATCACCTATGACGTAGTCCAAACCATACTCCATTGGTTGTGCTATGTACCTCAAAACATTTGTTGCTGCTATCAAGTGCACTCTCCTAGGCTCCACCATATACTGACTGAGAGTGTTCATAGGAAAAATAATATCCGGTCTAGTGTTGACTAGATACATTAATGAACCAACCAACTAATGATATCTCATGGCATCCACCAACTCAAACTCAGAAGAATTAATCTTCCTCCAGTTGGTGACCATGGGTGTCAACATGGGTCAACAATCCTCCATCTGAAATATGCTTATAATATTTGTTGTATACTTCCCCTATCCCAGAAAGACGTGCCCATCCTCCTGCCAAACCTCCATTCCCAAGAAATAATTCATCAGTCCTATGTCCTTCATCTCAAACTCTAAAGCAAGACCCCTCTTGCAATCAACTATGATCTCCTCCCCTTTAGTGATAAACAAGTCATCAACATATAGGATAAGAATGAGAGTATCCTCTCCACAAACAATGTAATAGATATTTAGATCCACCTCACTCTTCTCAAAGCCCATTTGTAGCAAGTAAGATTCAATCCTAGAATACCAAGCTCGTGGAGCTTTCTTCAGACCATACAGTTCCATTTTCAAGAGGCACACAGGGGAATCTCTCCCAAACACCTCGAACCCCTATGGTTGCTCAATGTACACCTCCTCATCTATAATATGATTCATAAATGTTGTCTTCACATCCATCTGATGGATCTTCCAACCCATCTTTGTTGCAATGGCCATACTACTTAATCTTGTACAACCACCTGCAAGTCACCAATGGCATTCCCTCTAGTCTAGGCACCACCTCCCACACATCATTCTGCATAATGGAATCATACTCCTCCTGCATGACATCTATCAAGACCGGTTGGTCTATTTCCTATTCAAAATTAGTGGGATCATAATGTAAAATTTCAGACCCCACCCAGTTTCAAGTCTCATTGATTTTATCAGTGTTTAATTCCCAAACCCAGTTTTATGACAGCCATAAATACTCAGCATGTAAACATATTTTTTAGAACTGAAACATGAGGATTTTGAACAATAATAAAAGAATAAATTTAAAACATATCAGCAGCACAATATTTAGAAAATTTGCACAGAGATTTTTGGTCTAACAGTGACCCTGGAAAAACCCACAAGGGGAAAACCAGTGAGAGGGGGATTTTTATTATTCAGAGATTTAGAGAAAAATTATTTTACAGCAGATTCATCTTCAGAAAATTACACAAACTTATCTCAAAATTTCTTCAACAAAACTCCTTCTGAGCAGCCCAAAAATTGCTCCTCGATTTTTGTGCCAAAAATCCGTACAAGTGTACGATTGTCACAACATTAATTGCAGTACGGACTATCTTGAAATATGTGTCCTTTTTATGAGTTTATTGTATGGAAATTGTAGCAGAATGAACACCTTGAAAACTGTTCCCAAAAAACTAAGTTGTATGACCCTCGATTTTTGTGCTAAAAACTATACGGACTGTACGAAAATCTCTCCATAAATTCATGCCAATAGTTGCCTTGATTTCTATGCAAGTAAAAACTTGGGTGGCAGCCTTGGAATGCGTTCCAAACTCCTCAAAACTCTTGTTGATGTCCTCCTCGATTTCTGTGCATACAAATGAATGGTATAGCCTCTAGAAATCCATATTGTATGGCCTCTAACTGTTGATGTATTGTTACCTCGATTTTCATGCTAGAAAACTGCCTTGGAATGTGTTCCTTAGCTCTGCAAATAGCCTCCTTCCTCAAACTCGACCTCGTATCTTCTTGCTCTCTCAAAAGAAAATGAACAACCTAAGAATGGGTGTGCCCTCTACCCTAATCGACCTCATGGAGGGAAGGTGAAGAGTCATCTCATCTAATGGTTGAGATTAGATGAGATCAAGGGTGGAGATTAAGTCACTTAAGTCACCCACTTTCCCTAAGTCCAAAAAGTTACCTTTTAATTTATCTCTCACAAATTAAATGACTAGGATCCACATTAGGCACTTTCTCACCCCTTAGCTGCCTAGGTGATGAGAAACACTTGCCTGGGTACTTTTTATTAATTGTTTTAACACTCCCTCTTACCAAGAAAAGTGTTACTCACCACTCCAAGCTTATCTCTGAAGAATACAAACTTGTCTTTACCCAAGGCTTTGGTGAGTATGTCTGCAACCTACTCATCTGTAGGTATGTACTATAGTTCAAATGCTCCTTTCTGAACATAATCCCGGATGAAGTGATATTGAATCTCAATATGCTTAGACCTGTCGTGAAAAACTGGATTCTCAGAGAGTTTAATACAACTATGATTGTCACAGTAAATCATAGTGGGCCTCGACTGCACACCAAATAATCCCACCAGCAACTTGTGAAGCCAAAGAGCCTCACAACTGGCCTGACTGGAATCCATATAATCAGCCACTACAGAACTCAAAGCCACTGAATTTTGATTCCAAGTGAACCAAGACACCATTGTTGAGCCCAATCTAAAACAAAAACCAGAAGTATTCTTCTTGTCACTGACACATCCTACCCAATCTGAATATGTATATCCCACCAATCGAACTCCATCCCCTCTCAGATAGTATAGAACATAATCCATTGTACAACAAAGGTACCTGAGAACATGTTTTGTTGCCACCAAATGCACTCTCCTAGGCTCCACCGTGAACCGACTAAGAGTCTTGACAACAAAACAAATATCTGGTCTAGTATTGACCAAATACATCAATGAACTGATCAACTGACGATATAAAGTGGAATCAACCAACTGTGACTCAGAATCATGAAGCTTCTTCCAGTTAGTAATCATGGGTGTGGTCATGGGCCTACAATCCTACATCTGGAATCTCCTCAGAATGTCACAAGCATACTTCCCTTGTCCCAGGAAGATGTGTCCAAGATCTTGCCAAACCTCCAATCCCAAAAAATAATGCATCAGTCCAATATCAGTCATCTTGAACTCTGAAGCAAGACTGTCCTTGCAGCTAGTGATGAGTCTCTCAGCCCTTGTAATGAAAATATCATCAACATATAGCAAGAGTGTGAGAGGATCCTCTCCAACCAAAATTAAATATAGGTTGGGATCTGCCTCACTCTTCTCAAATCCCAATTGTTGCAAGTAGGCATCAATACTAGAATACCAAGCTCTAGGAGCTTGTTTCAGCCCATATAATGCTTTCTTCATTCTGCACACATGAGACTCTCTCCCATGCATCTCAAATCCCAATGGCTGCTCAATGTACACCTCCTCCTGTATGAAACCATTCAGAAATGTGGTATTCATATCCATCTGATCGATCTTCCAACCCATCTCTATTGTAATATAGATCACTAACCTGATTGAGGTATATCTAGCAACCGGAGTGAAGGTATCATCATATTCAACTCCCTCAACCTGTGAGAACCCTCGAGCCACAAAATGAGCTTTGTACTTCTCAATGCTGCCATCTGCAACATACTTGAGTTTGTAGAGCCACCTTGAAGTCACCACTGACTTCCCCTCAGGTCTAGAAACAATCTCCCAAACATCATTCTTCATGATGGAACTGTACTCTTCCATCATGGCATCTCTCCAAACTTGTCTGCCAACAACCTCCTCAAAAGTGGAAGGCTTGAACTCCCTGATGCTTCTCACCATCGCAATGTAGCTGCAAAATCATTCAGGAGGTTTACTCTCCCTCACAGCTTGCCTGGGATTCCCCACTGAACCATGTTCCTCCCTCAAAGTGTCTTGAAGCCAATTGGGCTTCCTCCTCTCTGAAGTAGTGTCCCGTGGAGGGGAATCTCCCTATTCAACCCTATCACCTGAAGACTTTGAACCTAAAGTAGAATTTGGAGGACTCAATCCTAAAACCTGTGGACCAGTAACATGTGGTCTAGTCATCACCGAAGCTAGTGGACCTGAACTATATGTCACAAGTCTATTGTGGACTCACCTAAATCTGAGGTGATGACTTCTCACCCCTCTTAGTCCCTCGTGACTTCCTAAAGGCTCCATCCTCCTTAAATATCACATCCCTTCTCAAAAATGTCTTCCTCAAGGAAGGGATGTATATGCGTAAAGCCTTTGAAGTCTCGCTATACCCAACAAAGATCCCCTTCTCTGTCGTGGGTTCTAGATTTGTCCTCTTCTCATAAGGGACATGTGAATATGTAAGGCACCCAAAAATCCTAAAGTTCCCAACATCAGGCTTCTTCCCAGAGAAATCCTCCTCAGGAGTCGTGTCCCCCAATGCTCTGTGTGGACTCATGTTTTGCAGATAAACTGTAGTATAACATGCCTCGGCCCAAAGAAAAAGTTGCATCCCTTGATCATGCAACATGGCTCTCGTAGGCCCAACTATGGCCATGTTCTTCCTCTCAGTAACCCCATTCTGATGTGGGTTGTAAGGAACAATCAACTCTCTCATGATGCCCTCTCCTGCACAAAATTCAATACACTCCTTGGAGGTATACTCACCCCCATTGTTTGTCCTCAGAACTTTGATTTTTCTCCCAGTCTGGTTCTCCACAAGAGCTTTGAACTCTTGGAATCGATTGAAGACCTGTCCTTTGGTCTGCATGAAGAAAATCCAAGACTTCCAAGAGAATTCATCAATGAATATGACATA
The DNA here is from genome assembly GCA_010110895.2 of Picea sitchensis. Lineage (NCBI taxonomy): Eukaryota > Viridiplantae > Streptophyta > Pinopsida > Pinales > Pinaceae > Picea > Picea sitchensis. The sequence goes on along the minus strand of SNQJ01S0179544.1, from coordinate 5,270 downwards.
GTATAAACAACCAGTCAAATATGAAAAATACATTGAACCACATATGTCAGAATGAATCAGATCAAGTATACTTGTTGCTCTGTTGTCACTGCTTGGAAAAGCAATCTTGGTGTACTTTCCCAAAGCACACCCCTTGCACAACTCTTGGTTCTTTGTAATGAACTCTGGAACTCTAGTCACAATCTCCCTTAGTATCCTCATAACCCCATGATGCAAATGGGCCATCCTCCTGTGCCATAGCTCAAAAAGATCATTGTCGCTGGTAGAATGAAATAATGCACTCGCTGGCTGGAACATGAGTTTGTACAGCTTCTCATGTTGAGTCCCAATCACTTTGGCCGAAGTGATACTAGACCCCTTGGGAAATAGGATCACCTTTCCATCACGGAACAACACCTCATAACCCCTCTCCTCAATAGAAAAAACTGAAATCAAGTTCTTCTTCGGGCCAGGAACATATAGGACCTCTCTCAACAACATGGGAGGTAGAGACTCCCTCAGAAATGATAGTGTCCCTCTACCAACTGCCTTGACCACCCGGTCATCTCCAACCACTACCTCAAGATCACCAATATGTGTAAGATCTATCAAATGATCACGAACACCTATCATATGGCGGGAGGCACCACTGTCAATATACCACACACTNGATAGTGTCCCTCTACCAACTGCCTTGACCACCCGGTCATCTCCAACCACTACCTCAAGATCACCAATATGTGTAAGATCTATCAAATGATCACGAACACCTATCATATGGCGGGAGGCACCACTGTCAATATACCACACACTAGAATGAGTGGATCTAGTGGAAAGAAATATCACTAAGGAGAACTCCTTATCGAACTTGGTGGAGAACTCCTCCACTCTACTAAAGTTGTTGTCTGCTTCTTCTTCTTATTAAGACACCATCATGCATAGTGCCCAAACTTGTGACATTCAAAGCACTTGACTTTGCTCATGTCCTTCTTGCCTTCACCCTTCAGTTTGTTTCCTCCCTTAGGACCCTTTTTTAATTTCTTCTTTTTGTTGGCAGCAAGAGCCACATTCTCCTCATCATGACCTATAGATGAACTGCCATGCACATAACCTCTCCAGGTCTCCTCATGAACAAAATCATCCAAAAGACGTTCCCACTTGGGAAGGTTCTCCCTAGTCAAAATGCCCTCAACAAAAACAAACCATTGTTTGGAAACTCCATTCAATGTTGTCCTCACAAGTTCGTTGTTAGCAATGGCCTCCCCAATAGCTCCAAGTTCATCTCTCACATGTGTCAACCTGGTAAGATATGTGACCACATTTTCAGCCTTGGTCATTTTAATGTTTTTCAGTTTTTCTCTCAAAACCATCTTTCGGTTCTCATTTGTACTCTGGTACAACTTCGTCAAGGACTCCCACATCTCATAGGCATTTACTTTCCCTATCACATGAGGAATCAAATGGTCCTTGGTGGCATCAAGGATAATTATCTTAGCCTTAATACTTTTCTTGGTGTATGCAGCTAGAAGAGTAGCATCTATGGGTACATTCACTGGGTTTGTTGTGGAGTTCTCAACAATATCCCATAACTCACTTTCTTGCAACATCAAGATCATCCTCTCCTTCCAAGCACCAAATTTTACTGCCCCATCAAGTTTTTCCTCAACCCTTGAACCGGTAGCCATTGACCCTATTCTGTTGAAAATGAAAAAATTCAACTTTTTGTCCGATGAAGTAACTTTTGTCCCCTTTTTCTGACTTGCTAATATAAATCTTCATTTCTTTAACTCAACTCTTATACCATGTAAAATTTCAGACCCCACCCATTTTCAAGTCTCACTGATTTTATCATTGTTTAATGCCCAAACCCAGTTTTATGACAACCATAAATACTCAGCATGTAAACATATTTTTCAGAACTAAAACATGAGGATTCTGAACAATAATAAAAGTAGAAATTTAAAACATATCAACAACACAATATTCAGAAAAATTGTACAGAGATTTTTGGTCTAACAGTGACCTTGGAAAAACCCACAAGGGGAAAACCAGTGAGAGGGGGATTTTTATTATTCAGAGCTTCAGAAATTTTTTATTTTAAAGCAGATTCATCTTCAGAAAATTACACAAACTTATCTCAGAATTTATTTAGCAAAACTCCTTCTGAGCAGCCCCAAAATTGCTCCTCGATTTTTGTGCCATAAATATGTACAAGTGTACGGCTGTCACAACATTAATTGTTGTATGGACTATCTTGAAATCTGTGTCCTTTTTCTGAGTTTTATGTATGGAAATTGTAGCAGAATCAATACCTTGAAAATCGTGCCTTTCACCTTGAAAATTCTGTCCATAAAACTGAGTTGTACGACCCTTGATTTTTGTGCCAAAAACTGTATGGACTGTATGGAAATCTCTCCATAAATTTGTGCCAGTAGTTGCCTCGATTTATGTGCAAGTAAAAACTTGTGTGGTATCCATGGAATGTGTGCCAAACTCCTCATAACTCTTGTTGTTGTCCTCCTCGATTTTTGTGCATACAAATGAATGGTATGGCCTCTAGAAATCCGTACTATACTGCCTCTAATTGTTGATGTATTTTTACCTCGATTTGCGTTCTATCAAACTTCCTTAGAATGCGTGCCTTATCTCTGCAAATGGCCTCCTTCCTCAAGCTCGACCTCCTCTCTTCTTGCTCTCTCAAAAGAAAATGAACAGCCCAAGAATGGGTGCACCCTCTACCCTAATCAACTTCATGGAGGGAAGGTGAAGAGTCATCTCATCCAACGGTTGAGATTAGATGAGATCAAGGGTGGATATTAAGTCACTTAAGTCACCCACTTTCCCTAAGGCCAAAAAGTCACCTTTTAATTTATCTCTCACAAATTAAATGACTAGGGTCCACATTAGGCACTTTCTCACCCCTTAGGCACCTAGGTGATGAGAAACACTTGCCTAGGTACTTTTTATTAATTATTTTAACACAGAATCTGTGATGCTAGTCACCATGGCCAAGTAGGAACCAAACCTCTATGGTGCTCTTCTCTCTTTCATCAACCTTTGGGGCTCACCAACATGCTCCTTGGCTTCCTTCAAGGTCTCCTGAAACCATCTCGGTTTCCTCTTCCCTAAAGTAACCTCTTGTGGAGAAGTACCCTCATGCCCCTCAGTCTCATCCATAGATCTCACCATAGTGTAAGTTTTAAACATGTGAAGTAAAGCAATGCATATAGATTCTTAAGAAAAACAGAATTTAATCAATGGCTCATTCACATAGTACACAGAGATTTATACCGGAAACCCTCAACTGGGAAAACCTTTCTTATATTCATTATATCGAATTTCACCATTCACCATACAATATATACAATGTTTTTAGGTATTCTGTAATACCAAAACCCTAATACCTTAATCCGGGATTAATTTACAAAACCGCTAAAAATAGCAAAAACCACCCAAAAGAAAAATTTCAGGGCGTTGCGCGTAACTAGGGGGGGGGCATACTTGCCCCCCCCTGGGACCCCCCTAGGAAAGCGCCCGACGCACATGGCACAAGAAGAGCACTAGTACGAGAGATTGTCAGATGAAGTTGTCATATCTGACGTGCCCACACACACACATGCAAAGAATATAACGCATTCCCAACACATAGATGTATGAGATCCTGAAGCACGTGCACCTATGGTCTGTGTACCAGAAACTTGTGATCTTGTAATTGTATTGGGTGGACTAGTTACCCTTGAACTCGGTGTAATAGAAACCTGAGGCTATGTCCACTAATATGTATCATCCTGCATCTGTGGGACCTCCTCAACTCTATATCTCGACTAACAATATCTTCAAAATGATCTATCCTCCTCGAATCTAACATCTCTCCTCACAACAACTCTCCTTAGTGTTGATTTGTAGATCTGATGGGCCTTTGAGACCATGTTGTATCCAACTAGGATACCCTTCTCTACTTTGGGATCCAACTTTGTCCTCTTCTCAGAAGGGACATGAGAGAAAGTCAGACACCCAAATATGCAAAGGTGTCCAACATCTGGTCTCCTCCCAGTGAAGGCCTCCTCAGGAGTCTTGCTCCCTAGAGTTCTATGTGGACTCATATTCTATATATACATTGCAGTACTACAACCCTCAACCCATAATAAAAATGGTAACCCCTGATCATGCAACATATATCTCGTTGCACCAACAATATCCATGTTCTTCCTCTCAGCAACCCCATTCTACTAGGGGTTGTAAGGAACAATCAATTGTCTCCTAATACCCTCATGGGTGCAGAAGTGTTTGAACTCTATGGAGGTATACTCACCCCCATTGTCCAACCTCAAGACCTTGTTATTTCTCCATGTTTGGTTCTCCACAAGAACCTTGAACTCTTGTAACCTCTTGAATACCTCACTCTCGGTCTTCAGGAAATAGATCTAGGTCTTCCTGGAGTGGCCATCAATGAATGTCAAATAGTATGCACATCCACCCAAAGAAATTGATGTCATGGGCCTGCACACATCAAGGTTTACCGAATCTGTAAGTTTTAAACCTGTGAAGTAAAGCAATGCATATAGATTCTTAAGAAAAACATAATTTAATCAATGGATCATACACAGAGTACACAGAGATTTTATACCAGAAACCCTCAACCGGGAAAACCTTTATTATATTCATTATATCGAATTTCACCATTCACTATACAATATATATACAATGTTTTTAGGTATTCTGTAGATACCAAAACCCTAATCCCTTAATCCGGGATTAATTTACAAAACCACTAAAAATCGCAAAAACCGCCCAAAAAAATTCAGGGCGCTGCCTCGAACCCTGTCGGCCCCGGGCTACCGCCCGTTGCCAAACGTTGTGCGTAACCAGGGGGGGCATACCTGCCCCCCCTTGGGACCCCCCCTAGGAAAGCGCCCGGTGCACACAGCACAAACAGAGCACTAGTATGAGGGATCGTCAGACGCAGTTGTCCTATCTGACGCTCCCACACACACACATGCAAAGAATATAACACATACCCAACATTCTCCCACTTGTTGTTTTCTTTGCATCCAGGGATCGAGGGGATTATATAGTCAACAATCCAGGGTAGTAATGCCCATTGTTACTCTACACCAGGAGAAATGTTCTATGCTCACAGACTTTGTCAATGAATCTGCAACATTCTTCAAAGTGTCAACCTTTTCCAGCAACAACTTTTCCTCAACCATGTCTCTCACAAAGTGATACTGAACATCAATATGATTTGTCTTCGAATGATAAGTTGGGTTCTTTGCCAGGAAGATTGCACT
>SNQJ01S0179542.1:8105-19519 GCA_010110895.2 Picea sitchensis | reverse complement strand
CCAGGTAAAGCCCTCACGAGAATTGAACCTTGCCCAACGGTGAAAAACTCCTCGCTTTCCACCATTGGATCCAACCCCTTTGGGCAAAAATATTTATATTTTATTATAAATTAAATAAATAAATAAAATATTTTCAGTTTTTATTTACAAATAACAATTATTTTATATCGACTTCATTAAGAATAAAAAATATTTAGTGTTATCATAACGGCTCTGCTGCTAAGGCATTAGGATTAGGGTTGTTGTTGCTCTGGTGAACTTGGCCGCCCCTGCAGGGGCTCAATGATTCCAAGAGAGGGAGGGTCGTGAGGCTCCTCCTACAGTGAAGCGGTGACGCATGGAAACAACAAAGGGGGTTCCAGGCGTCCCACATTCGAGCCTCCACCAGATCTTCACTCGCAGCTGCTATTCGAGGGAACATTCAAGGACAAAGAGATGGATATTGATTCAGGGAAAACACCGACATCAACAAGTGCGTCACGGCCATGTATACCTGGGAAATGCATTCCCTAGGTGCCACAAGCCCCGAAATATATCATAAGCACACCCACGATCAAGGAACATAAGCAATACATGAGAGACTACGCCTTAGTGCGCAAATTTTTAGGGCTTCGGCTCTCTGAACGTGAATTGGTAAAATGGATACACCAATGGTGGAGGCCCAAGGGACATTATGACCTACAACTGGGTTCCAAGGGATTCTTCACCATAATCCTGCACAACTTAGAAGACAAAAATCACATTTTTGATGGAGGGTTGTATTTCTTCAAATCGACAGATCTCTTCTTGAGATTTTGGACTGAGAAATTCATCCCTGAAACGAAGGACTTCGTGCACGCCCTAGTATGGATGAGGCTCTATTCCGTACTGGAGGAGTTCTGGCTAGAGGAGGTGTTGGCCAACATTGGCAACACCATTGGAGTATATGTCAAATCCTTAGAGGCCACAAAAAAATGAAGATACACCTCCTACGCGTGAATTTGTGTATATCTGAACATCGCCAAGCCACTCCTAGGATCAATTGCCCTAGAATATCATGTTGAGGATTGGCTGCAAACCATTGAATATGAACACATTTCGTTCATATGTAGAAAATGTCATGAGCATGGGCACCTCTTCAAGGACTTCCCCCTCAACACAATAAGAAAATATGGTAACCTAGAAGCTAACAAAAGAAAATATGGATTTATCCAGATGCCAGGAAGGTGCAAAGAAGGAGGATGACAACCAGTAGCCCAGGCACACAAAGATTCGTCCTCAAGCAACCAATATGAGATTCTGCAACAACATCCGAAGAGCTTGGAGGCCTCACAGGTTCCACCTATAGAGAAAACACCTTAGAAGCCAGAGAAAGGGAAAGCAGAGGAAGCCCAAGGTCAAACCCTAACCACTCCCCCACCTGACTCCAACACCATAGCCTTAGAACACTCAAAAATCAAAGACGGGGATGCAGAAATGGATCTAGAGGAGCAAGATCTGACGAACGTTGACCTAGAGAACCTAGAGCACGCCTAACGGCACCATAAACTCTACACCATACCCCAGACCAGTTGAGAAAATTACACAAGATCTTCCTTAACTCTTCAACAGGGTCCACCGCCAGATCCAGTGCGGGTTTGGGAATACAAGGAAATACGCAGAAAGAACAACACAAATCTCAGAAAGACGAAAAGAAAAGAGGAAGGAAATCGACCTACAAGCTCATCCAAGAGATATGGCACTTCATGGTTAACTCTGGGCAGATTCATCTCATTTCGAACAACTTCCCCCCCCTCCCCTCTCCATCCTCATCATGAAGATTATCTCTTGGAATATAAGGAGAATCAACGATCGTAGTAAGAAAAAGCTACTACGGGATATGATCATAGCAGAAAAAACAGATATAATGATGCTCCAAGAGTGTCACTGAAGATATCGACAAGCTTCTCCCAGGCTATTGGAAACAAGGGAAAGGGATATACATGGTGGCCATGGGCATAATAGGGGGTTTGGCTCTTCTTTGGAACCCAAACTCAGTCAGTTTGGAAAAAAAATTCACAACTAAATGGCCCATCTTGGCATCCTACCGCCTCATTGTCTCAAACAAACCCAGCTACCTAACAAATGTCTATGGACTATCTACTTCGAGGGATAAACAAACCTTCCTAAGGAATCTGGAGAACTTGACTACCTTAACTGGGGGGAACAGATGGATCTTGGGAGGGGATTTCAATATTATCCACAATTTGGATGAGAAGAGAGGGGGAACACGCTGTCTTGAAGCAGAGTCCGAGGATTTTCAGAACCTAATAAACAACTTAAGCCTCATTGACACAGACATCTCAAATGGCATCTTTACCTGGACAAATCGAAGAACTGGATCCCAACAAATAGCTTGTAGGCTAGATCACTTTCTTCTCTCTGATTCCCTCATGCTGGAAGGCATAACTCTGGAAACGTGCATCCTCGACGTCCATGGGTCGGACCACTAGCCTATCCAACTATGGTTGGACATTCCTTCCACCCCAGGACAAAAACCCTTCAAGCTGGAACAATTCTGGCTCAGTCACCCAAAATTTCAACAAAAAGTCCACACCTGGTGGAGGGAGGCGACGATACCATACATTTCCAAGATGTACAGATTCCAGCAGAAACTCAAAAAATTCAAGCAGAGGCTCAAGACATGGAACAAACACACCTTCGACAAAATCTTCGAGGCCCAAAAGAAATTAACGGATCGAATGGGCATCATACAAAGTCAAATCCCTAAGCAGGGTATATCTGAGGACCTCAAAGCTCAGGAAACAACAGTAAGCCAGAAGCTTGAGGAAAGAATATCCCAAGAAGAGATCTCGTGGAGACAAAAGCCATGCATCCAATGGCTCAAGGAGGGCGACAGAAACACCAAGTTCTTTCACAGGTCCACCATTCAAAGAAGACATGTCAATCACATTACTCAGTTAATCTCAGAAAATGGGCAAATCATCCACTCCCATGAGGATCTGGAGAAGGAGATGGTCACCTATTACCCAAACCTCTTGATGGAACCTCAGAAGGATAGATCTCAAGCCATCACCAAGGTCACATAGTACATATCCACTTTAATCATGGAAGAACAGAATGCAGCCCTGCTACGACCCATCATGCTCGAGGAAGTAGATCAGGTTCTCTAGGACACCCCCAAAGGTAAAGCCCGAGACCGAATTGCTTCAACGCCAACTTTTTTCATCATTGCTAGAAAATGATCAGAGAGGAGGTTTGGGAGATTATCGAAGATGCAAGAGTCTCATGTCAAGTCCTCCCCGCCCTTAATGCAATGTCCCTCACCCTAATTACCAAATAAGAGCTCGTAAACCATCCCAAGCAATTCAGACCAATCGCTCTTTGCAATGTCATCTACAAGCTCTTAACTAAGGTAATAGCAAGAAGACTCAAGCCTATCCCCCCCCTCATCATTTCACCAGAGCAATTGGGGTACATTGAAGGAAGACAAATCTTGGACAGTGTCATCTTAGCGCATGAAGTGATCCACTCCTTACAAAATACCTCTACTTCAGGTATGCTCTTAAAACTGGACCTTTCTAAAGCTTTTGACAAGATAAGTTGGGACTATATGCACTTGATCCTCCTTGCTTTTGGATTTGACCCCTCATGGGTAGACTGGATAATGAACCTCACCTCCTCTGCTTTCTTCTCAATCCTCTTCAACAAAGTCCCTTCTTGTCCTTTCTCCCCCTCCAGAGGAATCAGGCAAGGAGATCCTCTATCCCCAATTATGTTCATTATCATGGCAGAAGGTCTTAGTCATTCTATCCAGGCCGCAATAGAAAACAAAACACTGGAAGGACTTTCTTTGCATGGCACCAATCCTCCGGTCTCTCACAACCAATTTTTCGATGACACTTAGATGATGGGCTCCCCCACGGTCATGGAAGCCCATTCTATCCTCTCCATCGTTCAAACATTCTGTGAGGCTTCAGGTATGGACATTAACAAGGAAAAGTCCCAGATCTTCTTTTTCAACACCCCAGTACCGATTCAACTCCACATCACAGAAATCCTGGGTTTCGCTCAAATCTCCCTTCCATTCAAATACCTAGGCATCCCCCTCTTAAATAATTCCCTCCAGAACAGTTCTTCGGAAAACCTCCTCACCTCCTTCTCAAAAAGACTCTCCTCTTGGACCTACCATTCTCTCAATCTCCCCATTCGCCTCATACTCCTTAAGTTGGTGTTGCAAGCCTTGCTGGTCTATACCCTCTCATCCCTAGCCACCCTTAACTTCATCCTCAGTTCCATCAAAACCTTGCAAAGAAACTTTCTTTGGAAATGGCTCAAAACATGAAAAAAGTTAGCGTTGATCAGCTGAGAAAAGCTTGGCAGATCCAAGGCTCAAGGGGGTTTGGGAATTAGAGACCCTTCAACAATGAACAAAGTACTGAGTGCTAATATCTGGTGGAGATGGCTGAAAAGGCATCAAGACCTCTAGGCCAAGCTCTAGAGAAGAAAGTACACTCCTAACACAGCGAAAAGAAACCTCATCAGATGGAACAAAGACACCCTAGGCTCCTTAATCTAGATGACGGCCAAGCAGAATCGACACCTTGTAATCAATCACGCCTTTTGGGAAATATGAAATGGTCAAACAAAATTCTTCTAGAAGGATTCATGGCAACAATTACCTATTTTGGCACAAGAGGCCTGGGCTGACACCTTCAGTACCCCAGCTACTCAAGCGGGACTGACAAAAGTGGTGAACTACTGGACGAACAATCCCGCAGACACCACCTAGAGATGTTGGAAATCTACGGGAGAGGACCTTCATATCGATGCATAGGTGGATCTTAAGCCTTGCTACAACCTGATCAACGCTCGAAAAATCCCCATCTTGCCAGGAGAGGACATTCTACTATGGGGACATTCCCCAAGGGGAACCTTCAACATCCAATAAGCCTATGCCATCAAGGCTAATTCCGATCTCTCCCCCCTGAGGAAATCTTGGAACAAAATCTAGTCACTGAAGCACTGACCAAAAATCAACATCTTCCTTTGGTTGGTAATGCATGAAAGAATTCTTACCTAGGATAATCTCACCAAAAGGGGGTTTACTGGGCCGTCCATATGCCCTCTGTGTAGGGATGAAGCAGAAACAATAAACCACCTTCTTAACATTTTCCCCTTCACTACCCAAGTTTGGGACCAATGCGCATCTATCATTTGCACCTTGGATCGTAAGAGGGATAGCATAAGCACCACCATCGAAGAATGGAGAGACATGGATTTCCAGTCACCTATTATAAACTGCATATGGCAACTTCTCCCCGGTTTTATCCTTTGGCAAGTCTGGAAGGAAAGGAATCGAAGGATCTTCAGGAATGCCCAACACACCTGGCAACACTGTTGGACTCAAAGCTGCCACAACGTACTAGAAACAATTAGCCTACAACATTGGAGTGAAATGGACCTAAGGTGCCTAATTCAAGAACAAAGCATCTTGAGGTATTGGAAATTCAACCGTATTCAGAGCTCACCTTATGCTCCCCGGTATCCCTCCATCAGGGACAACCCTACTCATTGGTCCCCTCCTTTGAATGGTTTTATCAAATTCAATTTTGATGGAGCCTCAAAGGGAAATCTCAGGGCAGCAGGCTTTGGAGTGGTCTTTCAAAGCCACTAGGGGAATATTCTTCTCATCACCACGGGCAGCGTAGGCCACACGACAAATAATGCTGCAGAACTATGGGGGCTCACCAGAGGCTTGCAACTGGCCATAGATCATAACTTCACCAAGCTTATAGTGGAAGGAGACTCACAAATCATTTTCAGTCTCTTTCAGAAAACACTGAATGGTGCCAACACAAAGAAAATCTCGCCATGCTGGCGAATTTCTCATGGTTTGAGGACAATCACAATGCTTATTCGATCCAATCAAGACTTCATCCCCTCTCATGTAAGGAGAAAGGCGGATCAGATTGCTCACGAATTGACCAATATTGCAACAGATTTGGAGGGACCGGATCTAATATGCCAGGCCTTCATACACCAGATGCACCCCATCCTTCAACGTTGCAAGGAAAAGGCTCAAGCCATCGACAACTCCCTGGATGGGGTGCCAGTGTGGACTAGATGTCATCCGGAGCGGACAGGAGGTGGCCAACATGGCGCTAGCCATGTGACCGGTGTGAGCCACACCCTCCCGCCACCTCCATGCATTTAAACCAGACTTACGCCAGTCGAGGCACCATTACTCTCAGTGTGCCTCGCCTAAGCTATTTGTCTTGTCGATGGCTCAAAGCCATGAACTGGACTTTATCAGCTCATGCGCACTTGCCTCTATCAGAGTTTTCAGCGCCATCGATTCCACCAGGTGCATTCTCAATTGTTTTCATCCTTGGCCGAGGCCTCCTGTGAATTAATCTCCTCCCAGTTGGTCCTACTCTACCTTTGCTTCCTCTCGGCGCTTGCAAGTCCCCGTAGTGTCTCAGACATGCCGATACAAAGGGGGAAATCCAAGCGCGACTCGACCTGGCAACCCAGCCGACTGCTCTTGGCTCTCCAACCCCCACCAATTCCATCTCCCAGTTCCTCACCTTCATCACCTTCCTCGCCCTCATCTTCGTTGTAGTATGGTCAAAGCCTTAGTAGTCTCTTGCCCCTCTCCTCGCCCTTTGCAAGCCAGCTTGAGTGGTTCGATCTCTCAGACAATTCTCTAGGTTTCAACCTAGGGCCCTTATCTGATTTGGCATCCACCTTGTAGTCACTTCCTGCTGTTCCACCCAACTAGTCGGCGAACACACCAGTCCAACCATGGACCACAACTAGCCAACCACACCTTGGACCACAACCAGAGCCTCACTCCTTCGCAGACTCGGTACCAGGCTCACAACTGCAATACAACCTTGCAATTCTGTAAGGCCTGGTCTTTGAATTACGACAGGGCCTGGACGACCTGCAATTCCAGATGGAGATCCTGGACGGGAAGGCAACAATGCTCCTGCAAATTCTCTTAGCACTGCATGGGGCATGCCACTCAACAGATGGATATGACGACGCTACAGGGGCTGGAAACAAAGATGCGATAGGGGAAGCCATGTACGAGACTATGGAAGGGGAAGGGACACTGGTCGAGGAGGAAGCAGCACCAGTCATGGACCCAATGACCAACTCCACCTCCATGAACGCGTGGCCACACTAAAATCCCACCACATGACTTGCACAGGTGTCTTCATGCATGGTTAGCAGGGTGTTTGAATTTTATTTTCCCTCATAGGGTCTATGGTCATATTTTGTATGTTGCTTTTATGTCAAGGTTAGTTGACAGGTCAATTCGGTCTCCCACAGGGGACTGGAATTTTTATGTTTAGTCTTTGTAATCTCTATGACTGATACCTTAAGACAATGGGCTTTATTTTGACTGGTTGGCTGAACTGGTTTCCCTCCGGGGTAGTTCAGTGTTTACAGTCAGAAACAAATGGTGATACTGTAACTTCTTCTTTTTGAAGGCTTTTTATACAAATCTAACTTACAAAAACAAAACAAGTATTTTATATCGTCCCCGAGGTGTAGGACAGTCGGTGACAGAGTGTGCTATTAAGGCACTCCATGATGTTAAATTCACCGGTTCGAAACCTATGGGGACAAAAAATCCAACCTTGTTAAGGGTTGGTGTGGCTCAGGCCAGGTGCGATCCCCATGTGATTTTGACGACTTAGATGCCCCTGAGTCACAGTTTCTCAACCACAAGCTAGTCCCACAGATCACGGAAAAACTAGTAAACAAAAAAAAAACAATTATTTTATATCGATTGAAATTATAATTATAACGAAATTAATGTATTCTCACATAAATTATTTAACGCTCATCCTTTATATTAAGTGTTGGTTCTTCCCAAAATGGTGAAATCTAAACCTTTTTTAAATCACCCTTTAGTCCTTCTATCCACGTGCTAATCGACCTTAACGTGTGATTTTAATTCCATATGTTGAAAGAAAAGAACTATTCCTCTGTAATGAGCTTCAACATCTAGTTTTAAAACCATGTGGAAAATATACAAATTTAAAATGAAAAAAAAAACACAATTTAGTATACCATATTAAAAATCAAACTTACAATTTAATATTTAAAACATATTAAAAACAAATCCAAATCTACTTCATAATGAAAATTAAGAAACTTTGATGAAATCATTTTTTTTTAATTAATAAACGTTAGCGAAATGGACTTGTGCATAATACTTTTTGAGAGGATTAAGTAGGCCAACAATATGCATTGAATGTTGTTGTAGGTGGATTATAGACTGGAATTGCTTTAAGATCTCACGACCTATAATTCGATCCAACTACTATAACTCATTCACCCAAACATTCAATGCTACTTAACAAGTTGGATATTGACCATCCAATAAGTAACCACGTACAAATTCCACTTTATGTATAAATTTCTAAAAAAATTAATCCATCTTTATTTCATAAAACTCTTACCTTTGTCATAATTTTCATTTTCCATTAGTTAGTAAGACCTTTAGTCTTTGTTGGAAACTATCCAGCACCTAAAATTGTCTTTTGTGTCCCTTCTCTAAAACTCATGACAAGTTCACTTATTGGCTAAATCATGTACAAAACTTTGTTGTCCATCATTCAAAGAATGTGGGACTCGTTCTTTGCTATCCATCATGGAAAAAATGCGGGACTCGTTCTTTTCTTTCCATCATGGAAAAAATGTGGGACTCGTTTTGTTAGTACATTATGTAAGGAGGTTCCCCCATTCTTCTTACATGCTTTTTTACTTTGATAAAGTGGATTTTCAAAGATTATTATTCTTTTTTTACTTGAACACTCATTTCCCAACCTTCCACATGAGTGATGGAGCAATCAGCTTTTATTAATGATAATCGAAATGATTTTGGTGGGTTTTTAAGTGGATGTAAGTAGGTTTGGAATTTCAAATCTCATCACAAAAAGGATATATAATTATACAATAATTTTATATTTATATATTATATAGTTATGTCATATAAAATAAAAGTTTATATTGTGATCTTTATAAATAAATTTAAAAAAATGATAATATCTTAAATCAAAATTTTAAAAGTATAATTTATTTTGTAAATGATAATTATCGTAATTAATATAATAAAAAGGAATCATTGATTATAGGTGGAGGTCTGTTGTAATGTGTATATGTGTGCATATTTATGTGTCGGTGATACAATGACACCACTTGGATACACACAATAGTGGTTTACAGTCGATACATCATTGAATGCACACATGTGTGTAATGAACATAGAGGAAATGATAGGGGATAACCTTATCGTTGTATGAATTTATCTATGATCAATTAGTATCGTTGTGATATAAGTTACTTAAAAATAGGTCAAGTTAGTGATAGGAAGTGTATGCCTACAATCTCATACCCTGAAAGATGTTTTACTATATAGTACATTAGTCCTAGAAAATATGGAAGCATGTTTTAAAATCCACCTTGGGGGCTTAAACACAATGAAGCATGTATTTGGATGATAAATAAATTTGAAAATTGTGTCAAGTGAATGAGGTGGGTGATGTCATGTTTCTCGATACATAGGCTTCCAATGACATACCAAATGAGACAAGGGTTTAGACCCAAAGGTGTTTATATTTTTTCAATACCTATATGTTTTATGTTCAACCAAAAATGGCATTATCTAGATGGATATATATTCATTTATTGGTCTTAGAATCTTGCATTTATTCTAGCTATAAAGTGGAATTTGATATCTTCAAACGCGCATAAAATTAGCATGTAGTCATGTTATTAGTGGATATTTATATTGAGTGCAAGTTTTACAAGTTGTTCAAATTTTGAAAGGCACATTCATCTTAATGGATTGGAAAATTTGCCAATAACAAATCAAAGGTTTGGTGACTATAACATCATATTACAATCAATAATACAAAAAATTGTGAAAATAATTGTATTGAGGACGTGATTGTATTTATAACCTTAAATCAAAGGTTTGGTGACTATAACATCATATTACAATCAATAATACAAAAAATTGTGAAAATAATTGTATTGAGGACGGGATTGTATTTATAACCTTAAACAAAATTCCATTTTTGATGCTCATTTTGGAGAAGTTTTTAGAGAAAAGCATGAAAGTGTAAAGTATACATGAAACTCCACAAAAAGTAAATATTTTTATTTTAAAACTATTTTTAAATTGTATTTTATATTAAGAAAACAAGCCTCAATAAACTATATATCTACTTTGGTAGGGACTAACAAAATGTTTAATATTCAAAAATACTTAAAAATAAAATAAAAAATACATAAGTTCTCCACTTTCTAGCTTACTCAAAATAATGTTCAATGCTACCAATGAGAGAATTTTACCAACTCTCCATATTAAATATTACCATGGTTCTTCATGATTCTAAAATTAACTTTGTGATGTGCGATCCCTCTTTAACTTGTTGTATTTATTATAGAGAGAATTTTACCAACTCTCCATATTAAATATTACCATGGTTCTTCATGATTCTAAAATTAACTTTGTGATGTGCGATCCCTCTTTAACTTGTTGTATTTATTATAGTTGCTATGTAATGTTACAAAATACAAATGGGTACAGAAATACAAGTTGTGATCCCTTGTTCGATATTTGAAGAGAAATGTATTTATTATAGATGTTATTTGTTATTTAATGTTACAAAACATAAATTGTTGCAAAAATATAAGTTGTGATTTTTTCGATTTGTTGTTTGAAATGTGAAGAGAATTATTAGATATGCAGATTTGAGATTTTAGTTAATTTTATATAATATTATATAGGGTTAAATTTATTTCTAGATTTAAAAATACAATTTAAATAAAAAAAATATAATTTCATATAAATTTATGTAAACAATGACCAAAACACAAAACAATTAAACAAGGTCAAATAAAAATACTTAAAAAATAGATTATAATTAGTTTTAAATGATTAAATTTTTAATTTTTAATTAAATTATGATAAATATCATTTTAAATGAAAGTAACTAAATTTTACAATATAAATTCAAAATTAGAGACATGTACATTGCCATAAAATAACAGTAAAAAAATATATATATATATTATAAACATCCAACCCAACAAAAATAGGTAAGAAAAAAATCTGAAATCCGTAAGGATGGAAGGCATCTTTACAGAGCCCACCTCCACCATTTACTTACTTGTCATCATCATTACAGTAGCTGCAACATGGTTATAGTTTCTTCGTAAAGTTGAAATGATATCTTTCTCCATCAAAGTTAATCTGTCCATATATTCTTTGAGTTATGCAAGTCATCTCATCTCAATCTAAAATAAATTTCGAGAAAATAAAATTTGTGTAAGCAAATAATATGTATTTTTCACATTAAAGTATTTAATGTTTAATGTTTTATATATTGAGATATATGTTATTTGAT
>SNQJ01S0179541.1:0-19519 GCA_010110895.2 Picea sitchensis | reverse complement strand
TTTTTTTTTTCACACGTAATTTATATGTATTAAATTATATATCAAATTTAACTAAAATGAATATAGATTAAAGCATTTTAGTGATAGTTTAGTGTTGATATTTTTGTCCAATTTTATCAACATTTCATAGTTACAGTTGTTTTTGAATGAAATTCTTGTTTCCATAACCATGATTTGTTCACAATTTATTACACACAATAGTATTGATAATTTTGTACTGTTTTTTCGCAAATTCATACACACTAGTGATGATTTTGCAAAGGCACTTATATTTCTACCAAAGACTAATTCATTGTCATAACCATGTTTTTGTGCACTTGATTCCATGTGATGTTATACTGTAAAAATTATATGCAAAACTAAACTGCATGCGATTCTATGTTGTAAAAATTACATACAAAATTAAATTTCATTTTGTAATAAAGTTTTTCAAAAATATGTATAATTAAATTCAAAAAAATAATTTGCTAATTTTGTATGGCAATAACAATGTATAGGAAGTAATTCACTTCATACAACTATCTCATAATAGACCTTCATCACAATCTTAATTGGAACTATAGCATTGAGAAAAGGATTAATGGAAGTTGGAAAGCCTATTTTGGTCTTGAAAACAATTGTCAATCAACAAACTCTAGATGTGGGAAAAAAAGAAGATCCTCTTTGAGACTTTAATCACCCATGCTATCTTATATGGATGTGAATATTGGGGCTACAACATCTCTATATAATCATGGAGAAACATTGATCAAATCAAAAGAGTTTTATAACTTATTTACTTAAAATTAAAAACAACATGCCCTATTCTAGTATCCTCCTCATAGAAGAAAGTATTTTTCCCCATTGGGCGTATGATTATGACTAAATACCTAAGTTGCCTAACACAATGAAATGGGACAAAAAGGACATGGATATACGAGTGTCTAACATGTGATATGGCGACCCCGAAAACATGACACGTAGGACATGTGTATGTATGTATGTATGTATGTATGCATGTATATGAAAATAAATTCAGAATTACACATAGAAAAATGAAATATAGACATAAAGATTCATATTTTGTTAGAAACTAGAATATTTACATGATACTATACATGTAACATAATATATTGTAACATCAATGATGATCAAATGACAAACACTAAACACACAAGAAATTAGAACCATAAGTTGCAACATTCTCAATCTCATTAAGTCATCAAAATCAACATGTGTTACAATGTACATAGATGCTAAGTCAGAGTCATTGATATTGTATGTGGGAATGTCAATGGAAAATAGAAAATAGTCATAGGGTGGATACTAGAACTGTATATGGAAGAATCTCATAGATTATGAGCCGTGATTGTCAATAGTCCTCCATGTCATAATCATCAAGATTAGCATCTATGTCACTACTCTCTCCTTCATCCTCCTCCTCCTCCTACTCCTCTATATCCAATGCAATATATGCCTTATTTGATGTGGAGGGTGACCCCTCACACTACAAAGAGAACACCTTCTAGCATAGGCTTTTTCGAAGGTATTTAGTGGAACAAAATTTGGCAAAATTTTCAAAAACTCCTTCACGATAACCTCCTCTATTGGCTGCAGATATTTTAGCGGAGGTTTTAATAGATTTTCTATATAACTTAAAAAATTTAGGCAAGCATAGGTTGTAGCGGAGGTTTTTTTTCGGTGCATTTCTTGTCAAAACACACCACTGTGGTATTGAAAAATCGCACCAATACATTAATATAATAAAACGCATTGGTATAGTAATACAATAAAAATGCCCTGATGTGTTTATAACTATTGCGCATTGGTTCGACCTTTTTCGTTGTATGCAGAGCACCAATGCTCTTATAATTATTATGCATCAATTCCACTTTCTTATCTTATGATGCACTAGTGCACTTTAGGATTTGTTCGTCCCGATGCGATCAAGTTATAGTTATCAAGGGTGAGATTTAGGATTAGTACGTCCTGATGCGATTAAGTTACAATTATCCCTGGTGTGATCATGGTATCCAAAGACCTGGTGCGTTTAATATAGAATGTGCCCTAGTGCTTCTATAATTAGTATGTATTGATTTGTCAACAACACTATTTTTAGTATGCACCAATGCATATAATATAGTAAAGGCACTAGTGCATAAATAATATTTAGATTCCCGGTGCGTATAATAAAAGTAACACATCGATATGGAAAAAACAAATTAGCGCACCGGCTAATATTTCAAACATGAGCACTGTACAATTTTGAAACGGTAAATATTATTGTACATTGTATCATTTATGGAACGATGTGTTTTATCAATAGTACATATCGATGCATTATTATAATTAATATCTACCTGTGCATATGACTTCTCAAAACTTATCGATGTCTATATTATGGCATGCACTATCTAGTGAGTTCAAAACAATACAATGCACTGATATGTATATATTTTAATTCATTGATTTTTACATATTTTCAATTAATTATTTCAAAATCAAATATTTTTTTATAAAAATGTTGTTTTATATTTATGTTATTACATTTCAATATAATTATTGCATTAATGTGTTATCCGAACAATTAAACATTTGTTATTTGTAATAATGTAAATCATCTACATATTATTTATTCAGGAACGCAACATTTTACAGTGTTCAACAATGCAATGAAATAAAAAACTCAGTTTATGATATATGAATAAGAGACCCATTGCCATACAAAAACAGACAACATAAAGGTCTAGTACAATAACAAAATTGCAACCAATTTGAAATTTTTACACTTATTGGTAACATGTCCTCATGCAATTGAGACAATATGTTGAGTACATTAAACAAAATCCTTTATTTTCAGAGGCAAATATTCCAAAACATACAACTTGCAATAACATTCGATTATATTGATTATCATTCATCAGTTGAATTGTTGACATTGTTCGAGTTGTGTGCATGCCTCATTTCTTCATCATTTGTAGGTGATATTGTACTTTGGATTTTTAACATAATGTTTTCTTGATGATCGACTTATTTTTTAATTTTTTTCCCTTCATCTTCCATCTACAAACATAAACTGTAATAAGTATATCTACATTTATATATAGTAGAATATACATGATTTCATAAATCAAAAAACATACCTTAGAACCAAGTATTTCATAAACAATACATATTCTTTCAAAGCTATACTTGCTGTGAGTGGGAAATCCCTCTATGGACTAGCACTTAGGGTTTTATCATGCATGCAGAAAAGACCTAAAGATTCCTACTTTCTACCTGCATTCACACAAGACAAACAAAGAACTCCACATGCATTTGATATATAGATTAATGGGTTAGAGATTCAATCAACATGTATGCAATAAACCATGAAAACCTCATATGGTGGGACGGGAAAAGTACTTCTTTATTATTAACTTCAACAAATCAACTTACAATGGTGAAGTTGGCCACTGCTCCACGAACCTGGTCCTGGGCTCCTCTTCAAATATCCTCCAACTTATTTTCCCTATATTTCTCTTTCACAAGGAAGGCTAAAGGTTGGGACAAAGGGAATGCACAATCGGGTATAGTTTCTTTACTATGATTCTCTTCTTCCAAATGGGACCCCTAACCCTTATTTTATAGGCTAGAAGAAGCTAGGTATTTGGTCGAACCCTCGGTCATGCATGGCCTAAAGGTTTAGTTAACTCACCCAAAGTTGTGCGTTCCGTCAACAACTTTCCTTTTTTTGTGCTTTTGTAGGTACACGTGGGTTGTCTTGGGTCAGCTGGCGTGTACACACATGCAGTAATGGAGCAGGGTGTGTGGGCCTTTATAAAAGGGGTTTTTAAGAAGAGTTGTTCAACAGTGTTTTGGCAAAGAAGGAATCTGAGATGGCCTGATGTCAGGTAAGAATGTTTGGTGAAAATTAGGGTTATAACAAATTCCCCCTAATGTGTGAGGTCAGAAGAGCATATGATGGCCGAAATACATTAACAATCTTTACCGATGTGCCGAACAAGTGAGATGAGGGACTAGAAATCGGGAGGTGTCGTCTACAAAATAATAATTGTCTCACCGAGACGGGCATACCCATGCTCGGGATAAAATAAAATCATGGCTACCAATCAAATACAATGTAGATCCATTTCATATAACTATATAAAGTGTAGCCGCAAGCAATACGCAGCGGAACTACATCTCGAAATCAAAAAGATATACGTGTAGNGATGAGGTCTTCAAAGCTCGAGCAACAACTTCAAAATATTCAAAACTCAGGTAGGAGTGTAATATGAGTGTACGACTTCACTACCTAGAGGTCTTCGATGGCACGTCGGTCATGGACTAGAAAATCTTAATGATTAGACTGAAGGCTTCATTGATTTCGAACAACGACTTGATTGGACGTTCAGGATGGTCGGGCATGAGGGCAAGAGACAAACTACATAAGGGATAACTAAGGCTTGCTAAACACTTCCCTTGGACAATAGCATGAAAAATGATGAGACTCAGGCAACATGGCACTAACATAAGTTTACGAGGCAGGAGGCGACGCAAACTCTCCATATGTTTGGAAGAATAACCAAACGGAAGAGGACATGGATCTATGTAGCGAGAAACAACTTCCTAAGGTCGTATTAAATCCCAGAGTTTGATGAACAAATGGACAGATGTGATTTATCCAAGGGTGACTCATTATGCTTCCAATAAAGAAAATACTTTTCCCTTCCTCTTTTTGGGGTATATTTGATTTTTTTTTTTGTCTTTTTCAATAATTTTGGAAAAAGAATAAAAGAATGTTACGTTACAAAGGCGGAATGAGTGTTGAAAACATACAAGTTCAAGGTATAGGGACAAGACCGATGTTCAGAGTAAGGATACTCAGGAAAAATCCTCCAGGGGCCAAAGGTGTCAAGACGCACAGGCAAAGTGCTATAGGTCTTCTGTATAAGGTATGCTTTAGATGGTTCAGTTGAGAGCAACATGGAGCCGACATTAGACCAAAGACGTTGGTATGCGAATGTGATTAATAAAACACACAATGGTAATTTCCTTTGATGTGAGTTTAACGATCCCAGAGAAGGTAAGCTCAGTGGTTTTTCATATTTAGAGGGCCTGAAAAAACGTAAAAGGAGACTCCAATAGGGTACCTTTTTCGTAGGTAGTCTAGTCGGTTTGAAAAAGGGGTAAACTAAAATCGAAAAGATGTCTATTCAAAACCATTTTAACGAGTGTGATAAAGACAAGATCACTCGGCCATTTTTTCATTTTTAAGGAGTCTGAAAAAAAACTTAACTATGGACTCCGTCGGGAATGTTCTTCTGGACCATTTTAACGAGTGTGAAATAATAACGTCACTCGACGATCTTTTCAATTTTAGAGATTCTCAAAAGAGCTTAACTATGGACTCCATGGAGGTTCCTTTTTCATAAATATAGTCCCTCGGGCCCGAAAAAGGGTTAAAATGATACCTAAGAGTACTCTTCTAGAGAACTTAAGTTCCTTAGAGTATACCTTTGTTCGTACAGTTGACTGTCCAAACCGAAAAAAGGGGTAAACTACCATCGGACATACGTGACTTCAAATTTCAGTTTAACGAGCATGAAAGGCCACAAGATCGCTCAACAATCTTTTCATGTTTAGAGGGTCTGAAAAGGGCTTAAAAGAAGACCCGTTATGTCTTTTGGGAATCCAGAGGGTGAGGTCAAGAGTGAAAAGGAATCATGCAAATGAGGCTCAAACTCGTAATTAGGAAAAACAACAAGGACTCCCAAGCCTACATTCATTAGAGACAGCATGGACACCATAATGCAACCAGGATCTACCTAGGGCATCCATGTTCCGGTAAGCTCTACCACCAACTCGCAACACTTCCAAAGAAGAAATGATAGTTTTGTGTCGCAACCTGATGGGATCAATCCTATGGAAAAGGGATAAAGACAACAAGATACAAAAGTCAGGGTGGAAACCTAACCTACATGTTCAAGTTGATCATCTGAGATTTTTCCACGGACCGTCAAAAGTTACCAAAAATTCCAAAAAAATGTCTTGATACCCGATCATACCCTTCCAATGCAACTCTTGAATCACTCTAAATGATTTTTGGTTTAAAGAAAATGATAAGGGGGGCCAAAAAAGTGACAAAAAGAGGTCAAAAATTCTATAAATAGAAGTTGGCAGCTCATTATCACCATTGTTGATTTGAAAATTGACTCTGGAGCAAAAAAAAACCCCTTTGATAAAAGCGGTGATTCTGGGAGCTACAGTGGATGAAACAACCAGCTGTCTGGACCAAGTAAGTATAAACTATCTCCTCTTGCAATTTAAATCTTTATTTATGATTTGGGTTTCAAGTTTTGGGGGGGCATCGACCTTCAAAAGGTCGTCCCTAGGTCCACGCGGGTTGTCTTATGACAGGCCGCATGTACATTCAGGCAGAGTAAACACTGCATGTGTGTACACGCGACTGTCTTCATTACAGCCCACATGGACCCTCTTATTGAATGAAATTTAAAAAAAAAAACAAGGGTTAACCCTCCTGAACTTGGTGTTTTGCAGGATGTATGTTCACTGGAGGGAAAGAGAGCATGAGGAGGTTACTGAGTTGGTTAGGGAATACCCCAATGTTGTGGTTTCCTTAATGCAATGTGGGCTTCTCAAGTTCTTCTTATGTCCTTTTATGCGGGCACAACCTAGGATAATGAATGCCTTGGTTGATTATTGGCATCCTAATGCAGAGGCCTTTATGTTAGAGGGGAAGTCACTAGTGCCTACGACAAAGGATATATATTTTTTGATTGGCCTCTCCAGGAGATGGGAACCAGTCAACTTCCAGACATTTCCTTCAGGGCCTCATAACATATCAGAATTGATAGGACTTTATTATGAGGTTGGTACAGACCGATCGAGCTCACAGGTTCCCATAAGCAAGATCATTGACTTATCGTTCCACGTGATTGTGTTGCTTATTGGGCAGATGACTGGTTCTGCAGCTCTACATCAGGCGTCCTGTGCACAGATGAATTGTGCAGTCCAGTGCTTAAATGTACAAATATCTTACTGGAGCACTACACTGCTAGATTGTATGAAGAGGAAGTTGACAGATTGTCGGTTGTGGATGCAGAGGAACTTCAGGTTCGAGCAAGGTGTTGAGACAAGTCAAGTGAAACTTTACTGTGCTCACCCGCACAGTCTCTATGGTAGAGATTGAATATTTACCACCATCTATGTAGACTCATGTAGTGGGGGCACCACAAACATGGGTCTGATTGTTTCGGCATTTGGAAAACG
Source organism: Picea sitchensis (assembly GCA_010110895.2). Taxonomy (NCBI): domain Eukaryota; kingdom Viridiplantae; phylum Streptophyta; class Pinopsida; order Pinales; family Pinaceae; genus Picea; species Picea sitchensis. The sequence continues at coordinate 12,265 of SNQJ01S0179541.1, read as the reverse complement.
TTGTTGATCAGTACAACAGGGCCCACAGGCCCTGACTTTAGTTAATCTAGACCTTTCACATGCCGATAGCACTACTTGTATAAATGTTTTGAGGGCATAAGCCCCATGACTCATTACTGGTCATATTTTTGAGGCGCTTGCGTCCACCTATGTACTCCGATGATTATAATATTATATATGGATTTTTATGTCTTTTTGTGGCTTATGGATCATATTTTCCTTTAAAAATGTATTTACATGTTTATGTGTATGTCCTTTCATATGTGTGTGAGATGCCAATCTAAAATTTGATTAGCTAGAGTATCTGTAATTTGGTTTAATCTCCTGGGAACATGAAAATATGTAATATAATCAAATCTTCGTTCTAAGAGACGTACCCTAAGGAATTTTCGATGTAAAGTCGGATCATGAACACGGTAGACTCTATTTAACTGAGACACAACCAGCTGAGCATCTAGATAGACCTGAAGATGAGAGATACCAAATGACAGGGCATCACGAAGCAACTCAATAACTGCACTATACTCGATGACATTGTTTGTAGTGTCACCTAAGCATATACCTCTGAAAGACAATAACTAGCCTCGAGATGTAAAAATTACCCAAGTTGTGGATGCAAGCTTCCGAGTGTGCCGGCTAGCACCGTCTACGTACCCAATGAACACCTCAGATTCACTTGACATGTGCCACAATGATGAAAGCTAACATAAAAAATGACACATCCATAATACCAAAAGAAATTAGAAAGTAATAGTACAAAGACTATACATATGTTACAAAAAGTTACCCACGGTGACCTACCTATGAGTAATACTTCTTGAGGTAGAGCCCATTTCTAGTCTCTGCCAAAGAATTTCCCTCAAATTCAACCAGACGATAAGCGCCCTTTTTTAGAACCTCTTTTATGACGAAAGGTCTGAACCACATGGGTTTGAATTTTCCAGCCCCCAAGGGGTTCTTATCTTGGTCATAGACCAGGACAAGGTCACCTTCATATAAAATCCGAGGACAAATGGACCGATCATACTGACACTTGAATTTATGTTTGTGAGCCTCGTTGACCAGGGCCACATCACGATGCTGCTCATTGAGTCACTCAAGGTATAATAACCATTCTTCAAGTGGAGAAGTGTCTGGCAATAATTGTACTACCAAATTTAGGGACGAGATCAAACATTCAATAGGCAAGACTGCTTCCAGCACGTAAACGAGTTGAAAAGGTGAGAAACTGGTTGTAGTCTTAACAGACGTTCGGTAAGCCCATAATGCCAAGTATAAAATCAAATGCCAATTTGACTTGGATGAGTTGGTCATTCATTGTAGGATGGTCTTAAGAGATTTATTTACAGCTTCCACCTGACCATTTGCTTGGGGGTAGTAGGGTGATGAGTGTTTTTTCCGCAACCCAAGATTTGATGTTAACTCGGTCATCATTTGGTTTTGAAAGTGACTTCCATGGTCAGTGCCAATCTCTCTCGGGACGTTGAACCTTGTTATTATCTGGTTGAATAAAAAGAGAGTCATAGTCTCTCCNATCATCTTTAAACGTTGGCATAGCTTTAACCCACTTCGTGAAGTAGTCTATGGCTACAATGATATAACGGTGCCCCCTTGCTGAAGGAGGATTGCATGTAGTGTAATCAATCCCCCACTTGGTGAAGGGACCAACTGTGATGACAAGAAACATGGGAGCGGGATGTGCCCTCATCTTCTGAGAGAAGATATGACATGGGTGGCACTTCTTGACCGACTCGACGCAATATTTGATTAGTGCCAGCCAGAAGTAACCTGCTCATAAAATATTTTGGGTTGTTTCCAACTCGGATAAATGACCGCCACATGCTCTGTTATGGAAATCGTTAATCATGATAACTACTTCTTCGTGAGTGAGGCATCAACGCAGGATGCATTCTACACCTCTTCGATACAATGTATCATCGAGTATGAGATAATTCTTGGCCTGATGGAGTATATGGCGACGCTCATCATGAGAAGCATAAGTGGGGCACTTCAAAGTATGGAGATAGATAAGTATATCTTCGTACCAAGGATCCAAAGATGTGATCAAAAAAATATCTCCTCTGATAGGCGACTCTTCGGGCACAACATCACCTAACTCCACCAGAAGTTCTGAAATAAGTTCTGCGAAGACCAATGACTTTTTGGATTTTGATGAAACAAAATATAAGTCAAACTCCTGGAGGACGACTATCCATCTACTGATATTTCCTCCTATTACCCGTTGTTGACACTCGGGACTGAATTTGGGTTGCATGCAAATCAATCCCAAGGCAACCTCGAACCACTTTGGATTGGAATCTGCCCCTCCCAACCCGAGAGGGATCTCTCGGATAATGTCACAATATGATCTTCAGTAAGCATAAAATGGTGGGAAGATTTATGGGTAAATGATAGTTTTGGATTTTTAAAGTTTGGGGGTTGGACCAGGAAAACGGTCCATTGGGCATGGAGTCAAGTGAAAACCGAAGAAAGGAGATAATAGCAGTGATCGTATAACTTCCGAAAAATGAGGCAAAGTAAGTCTATCTTTCAACGATTGATAATCATGATGTGGTAGCAGAAAAAGAAAAGAAAAGGCCATCACAGTGAAAGCATCTATCAAGGATGAATTTTCACTACAACTTTAGAGGAAAACAAATGAAGGCTGATAACTAGATGCAGAGCGCTTATCTTGAGTGAATTCTGACCAGTCACCATAGAAACGTAACACATATATATCAACTGTCTGTAAGGAGCATATAAAATGAATTCCAAACAAATTTTAACATAGTTGAAGAGGAAGAGATAAACAATATGATAATGACAACAGGGAAAACATACTGAAAGAATTAACCATGATGAATCTCACAATCTCAAATAAAAATGTCGTCTGTATTACTCGATTTCGGGTTTACAAAATAATTCGGCTTACAAAGGAGCCCCTCTTCGAAAGAGGTTTTTTCCCCAGCTTCCCCCCCTCTTTGTCAGCCTCCTACAACGATTATTTAACTAATCGCCTCTGGCGATACGTTACATAACTCATTTTTTAAAAGAAATAAATTAAAAATAAACGGTTTGTCTTCTGGAATTCCACGACTGCCAGATGCTCTGTCGTTACTAATCTTTGTTGTTCTGGATCACAATAAAACATTGGTGTGCGCTGGAAAAACTGTCTCGTTCAGGTACCCCTGGTCTCCACCATTGTAGGAAACGATATCCCTCCTGTGTCGCAACAGGAACCTGAAGGTGCAATTCGAGGGCTCGATCATCATCATTCTCGAGTTGAGAACGAACCTGCTATTACCTGTCTCGAACGAGCGACTCCATCCCATTTGTGGAAGTTCCTCTGTTGTTTTTTGTAGGATGCTCGAAAACAAGACTTATCCCCCCTTCTTTGTGCTTGCACACGCTCAGTTTTACACGAAACCAACTATTGTTCATCATCCCCATGACATTCCATGTGAAATATTTTGGTTGTGTGTTCATGGCGGCATCCCAAGCACGTAAAACAAGCTCTTTGGTCCCTAATAGTTGTGTGACATCAATCTCAACATCCCAAAAGCACCAAAACCAGTATTTTCCATACTTGGTTGGATTTTCTCGATGATTAAGTTTACATAGAATCCCTGTCTCACCCCCATCCATTGTGAGCTCAACCCGTATGATTTTTATTCCTCCACCCGAATACGCATATCCTTTGATCGTATATGGCGTTTGCGCAATCAGGGAATTGACGAGAAAAACATCTCCCTGGGCTGGAGTTGTGATCAGGAGTTGTATCGCTATCACTATTGGACCAAGAGGAGAAGGAGGAGTTTGTAGTGATTCCCGAGGGTGCAATGAGCTCCCCAATGCAATAGTCTTCGAGCATGGCCTTCGCTTTCGAGGAATGAATGGCATCAAATTCTTCTGTGCAATATATGTCGGCGTTTATGAGGATGTTGTCTGCCCTTCCCAGATGTTCTTTCAGGAAGTTGGTGCAGTCGTACATGTGGTCGTGGATAATGATCCACGCAGAATTGGGGTTACCCTTGCCGTGGCTTTGCACTTCTGAGATTGCTATCCGGCGAGATGATGTGTTCATAACTGGGGTGGAGAAGCTCTTGTGCAGTGATTCTTTCTCGTGTAGTCGGGAGTTACTCTTGTCGTGTCCCATCCATCCTCTCGGTTTCATTACATAAGTCAGTGTTTACAGGAAATGATCTAAAATAAATCTCTTTTGTTTCGAGAAGTATGGAAACGGCTCACCTTCATGGAATTTTGCGACTGCCAGCTGCTCTGCCAGCTTCTTTAAACCGTTACTAAGCCTTTTGACAAGTGGTATATGGATGATCGCTAAAGAAATATTTCGAATCATATTGAACAATGCAATTTCCCATCAAACCCCCAGCTCTAGATCCTGTGTCGTTATATTGGAACAATATATCGATTGTTGTTGAAAGACAGATATTGCAGTCGTTGAGGGATATATCTCCCCAGCACTGGGCCAGACTGTAGATATGGTGAAACGAGGTGTCTACAGTTGTGTTGGAAGCGTATCCATTCCATTATAACATAAGAAGAAAAACTTGGACCAAACTCTACTACCAACGTAATTCGCACAATCCTGTAGAACTACAATTTTTTCTTGCTGTGAACAATTGTAGCATTGGTCGACGGTGGAATCTCCCCTACATTGGAGGATGGAATATACTTGGTTAAGACTTTGACCATGCTATGAAATTTTAAACCTGCTCTGGGATGTGTCCTCAACGCTGTCCAGACGAAGACTACTCAACGCTGCATTCACATTGCTCACAAACTTACTATCTTTTGTATAGTTAGCGGTCCAGTTGCAGATAGGAGGCGGATACCACTCTACTTCTGTTGCGCTTCCGCAAATATTTTTTGTATTAATAGAAAACATAATCAACCCATTAACAATAGAGAGGCTAAGGACTCTGATGGCCATGGTTGTAGTATGTCTACTCTGTTTTTCCTCGAGAAGCCAAGCGGACCCTGTGTTTCACAAATTCCACCACTTTGGAGTAATTACAATGACGATAAGCTAGAAATGTAAGATATGCTGCTTCTTTCATGTAATATTCATGGAACTTTATGTATTCTTTCATAATACTGTTTAATTCAGACCAAAGAGGCGATGACAGCAACGGGGAAACATTTGATGCGACATTTACTCTTGCATTATGTTCTCGATTTCCAATGTTCTATACCATTCAAATGTTGACGCAGTGGCAGCCCAATATGTGTACAAGTGGATAAGAAAAATCATGTATTGCCAAATATAACTCCTCATTGACAAGCCGAACTCTAAAATCAAGATTGCCTCCAGTAGATAACCACGATGTTGAGTACGCAAAAACAACTCCATTAAAATATTTGAAGCCATTGGCAAGAGCTCTTCTCCATGCATAAGTCCTTCAACAAATCTCATGCAAGTTATAGATAATTTGGAAATAAGATGTGATCCTCAAACACATTTGGGATGAAAACATTGATTAGAGCAATTTTCAAAATCTGTTACAACACCCGTCGTGTCAACATGTACTGGAATGGATTCACAACAGCAATGATGGTGGTCTTGCGAAATAGAACATAATGACGGAACCGTTGAACAACATGGACTACTGCCAACGCAAGTTTTTCGATATGAGAATAATTGAGTTCCAGTCTGACTAGGCCTCGGCTCAGGTAATAGATCACATATTCTGAGAACAAGTCATCTTCCTGAACTAAGACCATGTCGATGGTTGACTATGTTGCAGCCAGGTATAATAAGAAATCTTTGTTATAGTTAGGTGGCCGAAGTAAAGGGGAATTTGTGAGGGCATGTTTCAATGCATCGAAAGAGCGTTGAGTGGCATCATCCCAATGAAAAGGAACGTCTTTCTTCAGTAAGAGCATAAATCCCTTTTTGATCTCGACCTAGTTGGCGATGAAACGTCTTAAAAAATTCTCCTTGCCCTGTAGACTCTAATGTTGAAGGATTGTGCATGGGGGAGGCAACTGAATTATTGCCTCAACCTTGAGAGGATCAACCATGATCCCTATTGTTGACACTATGAAACCTAACAAACGTCCTGATGTTACGCAAAAGATGCACTTGTTTGGATTCAAGCGAATTTGGAAGTAGCGACAACTCTCAAAGATAAGTCAGAGGTGTTTGGGATGATATGTTCTCTTGTGAGATAGAGATGCTAAATCATCTAAATAGGCCTCGACTATATGCTTGAGGTCATGGAAAGAAAAAGAAATGGCTCACTGAAAGGTCGCACCAGCATTTTTGAGACCAAAGGGAATCTTACGATACGCAAATGTACCCCATGGACAAATGAATGTCATTTTGTGTTGGTCCTCGGGTTTGATTTGTATTTGATTATATCCCGAAAAACCGTCCATGAAAGAGAAGGCCTCGCAACCTGCACATTCATCAATTATCTGGTCGATGAATGGTGTGGGAAAATGATCTTTTGGACATGCCTTGTTCAAATCACGGAAGTCTATAAATACACAAATCATGCCTTGTTTCTTATTGACCGGCACAGGATTTGACACCCATTGGGTCAAATGGATAGGATAGATAAAATTGACTTTTAGCAGTTTCTCAACTTCAACCTTAATGGTTTCTGCTTTCCTGGGATTAACTGGATGAAGCTTCTTCCGAATAGGCTTGGCATCTAGATAAGTTGTGATTTCATGTTCGAATATTTTTGGATCGATGCTTGGCATTTCCTCGTAAGACCAGGAAAAAATGTCGTGGAATTCTTTAAATAGATCTGTGTAGATTTGAATATCTCTGGGGGAGCAGTCAGCTCCGACGAAAACATTCTCCACAACGCCAGGGGTTCTGGAGATATTGATCGGTATGGTTTCAGCGATGGTTTCCATATTACCCTCACAATAGACCTCATGTGTGGCTAAGGGATTAATAGGACAAGACCTATCTCCAGTCATAGTCAAGATGAATTCTCCGGCTTCGATTCAGCTTAACTCTGGGAGGAAGTATGATCTGTGATGAAGATCATCCCAAGGTTTGTCCAGACTAGTAATTTCTTCAATTACTGCTTCGTCAGAGGGCAAGACTAAGTCTAACGAATTGGTGTTAGCGAGAGAACCTTGAGCCCAAATAGTCTCTAGAAGCGGATCTAACTCTTGTGCAGGAGTTGGATCTGTGTTGGCTAAATCTTGTTGGACTAAAGAGTATGCTACTTCAGTTGTGGACAAGGGCATGGACATTCCCGTGTGCCCTGTCCCATCCATCATGGCCAATGGGGAAGGAAGTATCCACGGATCGGTGAAGTAAGTCGTGCGAAATGACGAAACTTGGAAAATCTCAACCTTAGGGTGGTCGAATATGAACTTGACATCGCCTTTAGGGGGTAGGTAATCGAAGGTACCCATCAAATATGGGCACAAACCAACCCCTATGTTGACTATGCCTGGTTGAGTATTATCAATCATCGGGACTACAGACACCCCCAATGAAGGGTCAGGTCTGGAGAAAGACAATTGATCAATGGTCACAATCCGGTCTTCATGTGGAAACAACAAGACCCAAAAAATTGTAGCAACCATTGCTTGCATGCATAAGTCCAAATCCTTCCTAACAAGAGATTGTAGTCGAGGGACGCGTCGACTACTTCTACCTCGATGCACATGGTCTTCCCTCCTTACTGCATGGGGAAAGAAGGAATGATACCATGTGGTCGAAACGAATGACCGTCGAAAGTAGTTAGAATACTAGGTGACGAAGACAAAACGGGTTGGCCAATGGCCTTCCAACATGCCAACGACATAACACACGTCGAGGCACCCTCATCAACCATCATGCGGAAAATATTTTGAGTAAAAGTTTTCTTGGGGTGAGACACTACTATCTGAAATGATACGTGGTAAGACAGACGAGGTTTTAAGTCGGTTGTATCCAGCATGATGGTACTCGGATTACAAGTCTTGGTAGATCCTAAAGAGGTTAACAAAGATTTCCTCTGGGAATGGAATCTTTGGAGGACCTCCAAAGCGGACATTGCACAAGGGGTTTGAGACAAATCCTCCACCACAGAATAGTTCTGGGTGGCCCTTGCATTTGGGTTGCGAGAATCCTTTTTGAACGCTCCTTTTGGGATGTGTGTCATTGTTTCTCCCAAAGTCTTCTCAATATGTAGAGGAAGAGATGGGAGTTCGGCTTCTTTGCCCTTCTCAGAAGTGCTTAGTTTATTGTAGTCATGCGCTCTAGTCAATAGAAAATCATCACCCTTCATCATATACACATTCGTGGATGCGGGATTGTTCGAAGATGGAGAGGGTCCTTGACTGCCCCCTTCCATGCTTGTAGAGGCTTGGGTTAGGTTTTTCCCATGCTAAAATGGATTGGTTAACACATCAGGTTGTTGTTGTGTCACAAACTTTTGGGCCTCTGCAAGCTGAGGACATTGGTGGGTTGGGTGGTCTTCTGCACATAGGTTGCAAAGATACCTCGTCTTTCATTTCTTAGTGTTTCCCCGGCCAGCATTATTAGTGGGTTTCTTATCCCCCTTACCCTTCTTTCATTGTTTTTTATTTCCTTCAGGCTGTTGGGTGGCCTTTAGATTTGTCAATTGCACTATGTGTACATCCAATGTTTTAGTAGGGGGAGCAATCAAAATAGTAGTTTAGCTTGCCTATGTGTATTGTATAGACAATTGTTGCAATTGCTTCATCAGTTGCTCAGCGGGCTTTGTTTGTGTTGAACCAACAATACCATCAACATGTGGTCCAGCTCTCTATATGATTTTATCAAGTATTGAGCATGGCGCATATGGCAAGATCTCGTATAATAAACTGAACTGAGAATAGATTAGCTCAAGTTGTTGAGCTCTCATGATGGCGTCCTCTTCAGAAACCACTCTCGATGTTGCGACGTCTTTGGATAATTGTGGGACCAAAGACTTAAGGAACCACTCGAGCAAGAATGTTGGTGGGACTGGCACCTTAATTAAACTCTTCTGACGTCTCCATTCTCGGATGTGATCAGAGATATGGTCCTCTTTTGTCTGTGAGAAATTGGCCAACAATTTTGTGTCAACATCGTGCTCATAGGTAATTGGAAATGTTTTAGGAAAGCCATTGCCAATTCTCTGAAGGAAGAGTATCTTGAGCGGTTGAGCTCAATGTACCATTTCGTGGAACTCCTAATGAGAGTATGTTGAAACAATCACAATTGTATGGAGTCATATTTCAACGAGTTAGACGATCACCAAATATGGAAGGTGGTCACATGATCTCCTAGATCTTCATTAGGCATAGAGGGCCAACGCGGATTGTCACAGATAGGTTCATTCAACAACCTTGTCAATTCTATAAAATGCAAGGTTGCCAGGAAATGTAGTTTGGGTTGTTGGTGATAACCTGGGAAAAAGGGACCTGGAGTTTGACTGGCACTAGGGTGCCAGGAAAAGTTCGGTTGTTGGCCTGGGTTTAGGTAAAAACCATGGCCAAGACCAACGTACAGATTCTGCGTGTGAGGAGACATCATCGGTTGATTCCGAAAATAGGACGTAGATGGTTGGGCATGCATTACATTCGGAGGAATTTGGGAAGGGTTGCCCCATGCCGATCCCATGAGGATAGGCATAGTACCTTATCCGGGGTTCCATTGGTTGTGAAAAGAATTGCCCCAGATTGGCATTCATAACAAGGGAACGAATCCCTGCCAATAATTCCAAGACCCTGATGTGGAAGAAGTTCCTGGGTTTTCCCCCTGTGCAGGAATAGTACCCTACATAGGAATAGGTTGTCCGAAACAAGGATTTCCCCCAGTCGGGAAAGAATCTAATGAGAAGGCGTTGTTACCAAATGCACCGAACAAAGAAAATGGTTTCGAACCTACCGACATATTATGCGAAGGTGGTCCTTGACTCCCTGCTCCAAATAAACTATGTTGTGCAGGTGGCCCGACGAATGGAGGGTGCGTGCCACTGAGCGAAGGGGACGAAGGAGGTATATGACCTCCCCCGTAAGGGAAAGCGTTAAAAGGAGCTGAAGTGCCCCCCATGTGGCCTTCTAGAGGAGCGTTAGAGCTCCTTGCCCCTACACCTAAAGTCTGTGAATTGGAGTAGGAAAGTACATGACTTGTACCTGAGCTAGGCATCCTGTATGAGAACAGAGGGCCTGTCGCACTAGGTGTGAAAGGGGTTGTGGCTTCCGCCATAGATAGGGCCAGACCACTATGCGAGGTAGAGGCATTCGAGACCATGGTGGCTTGAACTGGTGATGGTGGGTTAGGAGGTGGAAACTCTCCTGTGGTGAAAATCATAGTGAGAATTGAAGAATTCCCAGAAGGAGTGACAACATTTGTTTCCATTGCTACATGCGACATTGTCTGGCACTCGTAAGGGTGAATTGGTACGATGATGGGTGCCAAAAGATCAATGGTTGGAGTTTCGGGTGGACCAAGAGATTTTTCTCCAGAGTCTAAAACATTTTTTCCCTCCAAATGTTGGTCGGGCACAATTTCTCATGATCCGATCGCTTCAAAAGACCCTTGTTGGTCTATCTTTCGCCTTAGTGGTGGCGGGGGTGGCTCCAGTGTAACCGTCGACAGGCCCAGAAACCTTCGTAACCGGCGTAACTCGTGATCCTCCACTGTGTGAGAAGATTAAAGACACCCTAGGGCCTTCTATTCGTTCAAAAATAACACACACTAAAAAAGTCCCTACAAGATAAAACAAGCAAACACTAAACTAATTGGAAGAACAGTTACAACAACCAACACTAGAGAAACTTACTGGTGTAAGTGAAACTTGAACATGGAAGAACCCTCTAGGTATACTCTGCAAAGCATGGCCCGATGTCACTCCTAGGTACTGTGGTATACCCCTGCAGTCATCTATGTATGTCTCCAAAAAGATAGGAAACTAGGTTGTCAGCGTGAGAATAGTCACCAGGCGGGTACAGTCGAAAATTGGGTAGACCACAATGAGTAGGGTATCGAGCCTGAAACCTATCAAGGGTATCAAAGGCAAGTGATCCTGAAGAAAACTAAGGACCTCGAACGGATTTGAGACCCACGAAGCTCCGTGGAAAATGCAATTGACGGAATCCCAAGACAAGCCCTCTATATGTGTTCTCCACTACGATTGGTCCAGCTTTGGAGGGGTTATCTCCGCTACCTTTCTGCACGTGACCTCATGTTTAGCCTTTGTGTTAGAGGGGGGTCCCGGATAACTTTCATGATACTGGACTTTGACACTCCCTAACTCAGACTCCAATGTTTTATTTTAATGGCCTTGAAGAGTTTCCTCTCCAACCTAATTCCAGGCCCTAATCCTAAACTAGTTGGTTGACCCTACAAACATAAAAATTCTAATGAATTTTAGACTCAACGTTAATTTTTATGGCTTGTCTTAAGTCAAAGGTTATGAAAGTGAAACTAGTGATGTTTGAAAGACAAAATAAAAAATAAACAAAAAGCTGGAAACAAAAAACCTTCACTTAACTCAAATCTTAAACAACTTTTCAAACTTACAAAATTTTCGAAGATCTTTGAATAGAAAACTCAAAGCAGGATTTCACTCGACTACGAGCTACTTATGATCTAAGTAAACCGTCAAGAACTTATGAAAGAAAATACTTTTCCCTGGCTACTAATGCAAAACAACACTTTTTAACCAAACAAAGAAAATAAAAGATCTTTTTTTTTTATTTGAGCTCACAAAGAAAAAAGGAAAAATATCAACAAGTCAAAACCAAGAAAACTTCTAGCCTAAGAGAAGATTGCAAAGAGTCACTTTAAAAATCACAAACAAGCAAATTAAAATTGGACTCCCACACTTGTCTAAAAACCCAATAAAAGAAAATTTTGAGGAAAACTTCTAAATGAAAAAGGAAAGCTATTGTTGTGATCAAACCTAAGTTATTGACCGCTATGATAGAGACCCAAAAACCTGAGAGGTATAGCTCTTTTCAAAGGAAAGGATGACTACCTCACTTTCAACAAAAAATTTCTCCTCAAGCACACTGCTAACAGTTCAATAAAAAGCATGTGCACGCAAGCTGTGTAAAGTCAGAGTGTGTGTACACGCATGTTGTCCTTATACAGGTCGCATGTATCTATGAAACTCTGACACAAATGAAAATCCAAGCAAGCCAGCCCAGGTAGAGACTGTTGGTACTGAGAACCAGAATCTCTTGAAGACTCAGACACTTACTTTAAAAGAAAAAAGAAAACAATTCAAGGAAAACTTCATAGAACAAACCAATCTGAGGTGAAACCTAAGCTATAGAC
>SNQJ01S0179540.1:0-13347 GCA_010110895.2 Picea sitchensis | reverse complement strand
GATGTTTTGAGTATACTTATGTTTTAAGTTCTTAAATCTTAAAGTTAGCCTACTACTTATTTCATCATGTTATTAAATTTATCATTGAGCAAATATAGAATAATTGTGTAAATGAAAATGGAATTATGCTAAAACGAAGTTGTTATTGTGTATGTGTTTGAATAAATTGTTAATTGCTTAGCATCCTGTGGATGGGTGCTACAGGTCATCTCTTAGACTGGGAAATGTTTCTTCTTCGTGATTCACTCTCAAAGTAAGTGAAAGATCACAACCACATCCAGGGCCTTCGCGGTCGATCTCTCCATATAATAGAAGAAAGTGGATAAGGTCATGGAAGAATACTCAGATATCTTCTCCTCTCCTACTGGGGTACCTCTGCACTGTTAGGTCAAGCATCCCATTGATATGACCCTAGGTGCACCGCTACCCAATGGGCCAGTCTAGTGTCGCTCTCTATTAGAAAATGAGGAGATCAAGAGGCGGATCCAGGAACTTCTCCACAAGGGGCACATTCGTCGCTTCTCATTGCCTTGTGGGAGCCCAATTGTGCTGGTGCAGAAGAAAGATGGGACCTGGCGACTCTGTGTTGATTACCAGGCCTTGAATAGAATCACAATTTGGAACCAGTACCTGATTCCAAAAATCGACGACTTCCTTGATGAGCTCATGGGGGGAAAATACTTTAGTAAAATTGATCTCAAGTTTGGCTACCACTAGGTCCCAATAGAACATACAGATGTATGGAAGACAACCTTCAAGTCAAAAGAAGGTCTTTTTGAATGGTTGGTCATGTGCTTTAGTTTGACAAATGCTCCAACAAATTTTATGAGGATGGTGGATGATATCTTGTGACCTTTCACCAATACTTTTGTAGTGGTGTATCTGGATGACATCCTCATTTACAGCAAGACTTGGGCGAAACACTTGCAGCATATTTAGGAGGTTCTGCACACCCTGCGATAACACAAACTATATGAAAACTTGGAAAAATGCTCCTTCGGCATGGACAAGGTCCATTACTCAGGCTACATCGTTGATCAGCATGGTGTGCATGTGGATCCAGCCAAGATCTAGGTCATTCATGACTGGCCATCCCCAACCACACTCACTAATCTTTGGAGCTTCTTGGGCCTCGCCAATTTCTATCGTGGGTTCGTGTTGGAATTATCTCATATCACATGGGCTCTTAGACAAGTAACCAGGGGTGGAGGTAAGGAAAAATTTGTGTGGGTCCTATCCCAACAACATGCCTTCGATGAATTGAAACAATGTTTATGCTCATCCCCAGTACTTTCATTACCATATCTCCAACGTCCCTTTGAAATCGAGATAGATGCTTCAGACTATGTTGTGGGAATTGTTCTCACTCAACATAGCCACCCTGTGGCATATGATAGTGAGACACTATCATATGTTGTATGTAAGTACCCCACTTACGACAAAGAAATGTACTCCATTTTGCAAGCCTGCCACCAGTGTAGACATTACATTCTTGGGAAGGAGACATTCATTCGCACTGATCACAATCCACTACAGTTCATGTAGACCCAAGGAAAATTGTAGAATGACCACCATCAGAAGCGGTCAACATACTTACAACAGTTCCACCTCAACTTCAAGTATAAAAAAGGAAGTACCAACCAAGTAGTTGGTTACCTCATCCGACTTCCAGTCGTGGCACTCACCACGGTGCTAGACTCTTGTAGCCATGAGACCTTTGGATGACCCCACCTCTATGGGACAGACCCTGACTTCTCCACCACCTACCAAATGTTGGGTGAAAACTCAGTGGTCACTAATTTCCATCTTCAGGACGGGTTGTTGTGTCACCTGGGCCATCTCGGTATTCCATCAAGCGAGCATGCGAAAATGATTTGGGAAGCTCATTACATTCGGGTGGCAGGACACTTTGGCGTTGAAAAGAGAGTGGCAGCGCTGCAAAAACATTTCTACTGGCTAAAACTTCGACAGGATGTTGGAAAGTATATTAGGTCTTGCACCACCTGTGCTATTGCCAAAATGAACACTAAGAAACAGGGCCTATACACCCCTCTTCCTACTCTTGACAAGCCATGGGAATCCATCTCAATGGGATACATGTCAGGCCTCTATCCACCAAGAGGGTAAATGAATTTGTTTTTATGGTGGTTGATCGCTTTTCCAAGATGGGAATTATGGTTGTCTGCAAGAAGAACATCACCATAGAGGCCATTGCCAAGATCTTCTTTGAATGAGTATGGGTACATTTTGGCATCCCACAAACCATTATCTCATATCGGGACAATCAGTTCCTCAACACATTTTGGTCAAGCCTCTGATCACTGTTAGATACCAAGATCACCAAATCCACTGCCTTCCACCCCTAGACAGATGGCCAAACCGAGGTTGTCAATCGGATGATCGTACATATCATGTTCATGTACAATTCCAAGCACCCTCGCACATGGGATGAGATTCTTCCCTATGTCTAGCATAGCTACAATCAAGCCTTGCATAGCTCAACTAGCCACATCCCCTTTCAGGTGGGGTTGGGATTCCAACCATTGGGCCCCATGGATGTTGCACTACCCCTGGCAACCACCTCGGTCGACTCGTCCCCTGTTGCACCAGAAGCTGACAAATCCACCTGGTTCATTGAGCGGATCCAACACATCCTCCAATAGGTTCAAGATATTTTACATAAGTCCAATTCCAAGTATAAGTAGTGCAATTATCAACACCGGGTGCCACATAAGTTTTAGGTGGGCGAAAAAGTTTGGTTGCACTTGCAGAAAGAACGTCTTACAGGGCCCCATCGGAAGATTTTCCCACTCCGTTATGGGCCATAAACCATCATCAAGGATATGGGTGACAATTATTTTGAGCTCAACATTCCCCCTTTCCTTGGCCTACACCCAGTCTTTAACGTGGTTCTCCTTCGGCCATATTTCCCACCATTATTAGACACCTCAGAGATAGTAGAGAAGTTGACACCAACAAAGATCATCCCTGACTGCATGAAACATGCATCCAATGATCAGATTGTGGACACACAGATCAAGGGCACTCAAAAACAATGGATCCATCTTTATCGAGTTGTCAAAGTAGGGAAGCTCCTACACCAAGGCAAGTGGCTCACTTGGGGCCAAATTCAATAGACATTTCCTCATTTGATGGGGGAACTCAACGCAATGGAGACCTTTGCTTCCTAAAAGGGTAGGATTGATCCATATGGATGTCAATGGCCTCCCACCTATTTCAACTATTTCATTTTGGCAGTTTTCCAGTTTGGCAGTTTTTTCCTAGTTTTTAGGCACCTCACTTCCGAGGCCATTTTGAGGCCCTAAACAACGTTTTTAGGGATCGCCCCAATTAGATTGTAGTCAATCTTAGATTCTGACAGAAACATGTGTATTCCTCAAATAGACCTTTCCAATGGGATATTGTGCACCTAAAACGAAGATCGTATGCAAAAGTTACGACCCTGGGAAGTTGATGTACTAGCTTACCCCAACGGGGCCCACATGACTTTTGGTGCTTCATCTCCTAGGGTTAGGTTTTTTGATGCATATGGTTTTGGAATTCATTCTTATTGTAAAAAGGCCTTCAAAGCCTTATTGTAATCATCTTCTTGTGAATGAGCATAGCCATCACATCTCTTCTCAGAGATAAGCCACCACCATTCCAACAAGCTTGTTTTCCGCTGCATTTTATTGTTTCAACTTATTTCCTTATTGAATAGAAAACCAGTTTTACTGTATCTCTCTTATTATGTGTTAAGCATCTTTTAATAATTTGTACTCATTTTTTTCTGCTCATAAAATCTGGATCATATCTACATTAAGAATTAATTAGACCGAGGATTATAGTGGGGATGTTACACCATTGATCCCAATGAGAATGCCATTATGCTTCAACAAATGGATGTAAATGACATATTTGGTGGAGCTTGGGTATAAGTTATGATTTATGGAATAAGCTACTTTTGGATTCAAATTTGATATGAATTTAATTGAAATTTTAGATATGTTTAGATTTACACCTTGATCAAGTTTCATGTACAGTGTAAACGTTTTCTCTGAAATTCTATTTAATTCTGAATAAATCTAGGTCCTCAAAAAATAGATCTTCTATGATTGAATTCCTACAACTTGAAGAAATGTTACTACAAAATTAGAGGAATTTTACTAAAATTGGTAAAAATATATATATGAAATTTGAATAGAATGTTGCTCACCAAAAAGAGAAGACAAATGTTTGTTGTTAGATGAAAGTCATGGGAGGTGTTGGAAAAACTAACCTAGCATGTTTATTGTCAAGTGGAACACATGGGAGGTGTTGGAAAAACTAATTTGGCATTGGTACTATGTAACACCCCTATTTCCTCCAGCTTGTAAATATAACTATAACTTGCCAAAAGACTGTGGTAGACTGAATATCTGTGAATGTTGGATATGATGAACCTTTTTGTTATAAAAGGTAATGTATGCATTTCTTATATTAATTAAAAATGGATAGTGTTACATAACTTTTTAAGGGGGTTTTCCAAGGTAGATCATGATGTTATGAGAGATATGGTGAGGGGAACCATAAATGGTTGAGATTACCCCCACCAGATTAGTGCCTTAATGGATTTAATTACTCAAACCTAGAACATCCCTCTGACCCAGAAATGAATTATCAGTCAGACTCATAGTTAGAAAGCCTCCTCAAGAGTTAATGAGGAGATGGGAAGAGTACCCATCTGCAAGGCTTCCTGACCTTACCATGAGTTGGGGATTCAAACCCACGCAATATTTCTAAGGAAGGAAAGAAAGGAAGGAATTCATGGGTAGAGGTGGGTCAGCGAGGAAGAGGATTCAAGAGACTAATCTCCAAAAGAGAGGAGACCGCTTGCAACTCTCTGGTTCGAAGGACAACTAAGAAATGAATTCATTATAGGTGCAAGAAGATTCTAGCAATGTTTTCAGTCCAAGCTAATAAACAAGGTTGCAAAGAGGATGAGTGACTGTGGTAGTACTCGTTGCAAGCCCCCTTGCTCAGTACATAGAAAACCATTTGCTAAGTTCTTGTGGGAGGAGAAGAGTAACCTTCATCCCCGACTGTCACTGAACCAGGAAGAAGAGTCTCTCTCATAGCATCATGGTCTAGATAGGTGGTGGCCAATGGTAAATTCATTCAGGAGTGGTTGTGCCTACGGTTGGGTGGAAACATGCACCCCTCTCAGCAGTTGCTTCATAATTTTGGTTTCTGAAAATTATTTCATACTTTATGTACTAGAATGGAAGTGATGGTTGAATGTATGTGTTTATGGTTAACTTTTACAATGTTTGATAAATCATTAGAAATGATTATTATTTTTCTATAAACTTATGTATTTACATGGTTCTTGTTTACCTCTGCTTAGCGACAGGAGAACTATTAGACATGGGTCTTTAAAAAGATTTAAGAACAAATCTACAATTTTTGTACTTGTTGAGAAACCCTTAGGGAAATATTCCCAAGGAATGATTTCGTAATAGGATTCAGGGAAGACCTAGCTGGAACACCTTGGTCATATCGACCTCTCAATTCACCCTTCACAGGTCACTAAGTTCAAAATCTGTGAAAAGAGGGCACCTCCTTCAAACCCTTCTCCTGTGTGACTGAGGGCTCATGTCCATGTCTCTAACCAAACCATGGATAAGTGTTGAGCATGTGGTCTCGAGGCTTGTCCAAGAACCCACATGACCGGGACCATGGAACCCTTCACTAGGCCCGAAAGGAGATAAGCTTCTTTGGTTTCGTAACTTTGAGAGTTCATAGCTCTGGGACACTATGAATTTACAACCTCCAAAACCAACCGAAGTCAACATGTTGGTTCAGATTACCAATGAGGTTGAACGACATCTAGCGGTTTCTCTAACCATGATCGTTGGACCTACCCCACTGTTAAATATTTCCCCACTTATCGATATCGAATTCATGTGAGCCATATATCAGAGGATTTGTGGGGTCTTACCTGCCTGTTGAATATACGTCATGGTCATTCTGGCGTTGACTACCTCGGGAGAATAAAGGTGTCATAACCCCAAAACCCCCAAATGTCATAGTTGAGAATTAATGTGAGCCATGCATCTGGGGAGTCCATTGAGAACCCCTCCCAGCTATCTAATCCACTGGTGTAAGGACTCATGGGTAGCACGTCGGCGAAGTCCCACTCTAGGAGAAAAGGGGCATTAAGTAGGTAGAGCCCCCGAATGTCGAAGTCGTGAAGTGACACAGAACGTAGATCTGGGGATGCTTCAGGATCTCCCATGACCATTATATATAGACCATAGTCAGCCCAATGCTAACCACTCTAGGAGAAAAGAGGAAGACACACAACAGATTCCCTGAGCGTCAAAGTTACAAAGTAACAGAGGCCATAGATATATAGATCTACGTGGGCGCATATTGATCGTGAGATCTAAGGGGCATTGAAAGGATATTAGTCCGAAGTGACATGGCATGCTTATGTCACCCAGGGTGACATGGACCCACGTTCAACGTGCCATGTATCACCTTGATTCATACTTTTCACAGACCCTATGTGCCCATTAGAGTGTGAGACGTGTCACCCATTGATGGGGCCACGTGTCATCTCTTCCTTGCCACATGTCAACTCCCCCTGTCATGTATTTTCTCTGCCTATTAGCAAGTGGAGCACTCAGGGCCCACCTATCCTTACCTCTACGTTTAATACATAATCATGTGTAAGGGTGGACTCTTCGGGAGTTCGGGACTTCAGAACTCCGGAGGTTTAGGGTGTAGTATCTTAGATACGTCGAAGGTCGAAGCCACGTGGAAATATTTCTAACTCCTTTGAGAGTTCAGGATTTTGGAACTCTAGAGGATATGCTTGTAGAAAGAAAAATGGATGTTCAGCACTGAATGTCGAATTTCCCTTAAGCTTATGTGTTAAACAAGGATGAAGTTTCATCGTTGGATTGGATGGTGGATGGAATTCTATTGTAGATGTAGGAACACTGGGGAATATCTGGGACTTTGGGGAACTTAGGATGGTACAAATGAGATGGACCTACGTGGGCACCACGTGGCCCTTGACTGATGACACCCGAAGATCTTTGGAAGGGTGTATCTCCCAATCTAGAATTTGGATTTGAGTAGGGTAGTAGTTTTTAGAATTTGGATTTGAGTAGGCCCCACCCCTAAAAAGGGTACTTAGGGGTCATATGTGTTACAAATTGGTATCAGAGCAGGTAACAACACTTGGCCTACTTGGGTTCATGAACAAGTCGCATAACAATATTATTAGAGAACCTTTAGGGGTAACACCATATCTTACCCCATTCCTAAGAAGCTTATTTAAATCTCTACTGAAGGGAGGAATGAAACTCTCTGTTGTTGTTATATGTTTTGAAAAATTTGAATTGTGTGTTATTCATAAAATAGTAGATGATTAACTAAAAGAAAATGTTTTATCAACACTTAACCAGTCAGTGGACATCAGAAAAACTATAGCATAAGGGATGGTGACACGCCATGAGTTGAGGGAAATCTCCCACAATAGAAAAGATGAATCTGATGAGAGGAGGGCGGTGGAAACCCATCCATATTTGGTTGAAACCATAAGAGGCCTCATGGTAGAATTACAGAGTTGTAAGGCTAACAATGAAAGATTGATAAAAGAGAAGGAAAATCAAACTAAAATTAACAAAGTCCTACTACAAATCTTATCAAATATACAAAGGAAACTGCAACATGGACCAACATCTATTCATGTGGACATACATCATACTAATAAAACCCCAAGTCCACTCGAGATATGAAAACATGGTACTGAAAGTGGCCACACAAGGAGGAGAACCTCAAAGAAGGCCCAACATCGAGCCAAGAGACACTCATCGAAAGAATCCTCTGGTGATGAAACTGACAACTCTAAGGAATAATCTAGTAGAAAAACTAGTTCACATTCCCAGAGGAAAAGAAATAAGAGGAAACATTCCAAGAGCCATGAGCTTGAAGAGTTTAAGAAATCCAAACCACCCACTTTCGATGGATAAATTAAGAAGGGGGAGGAAGCAAAAGTTTGGCTACTAGGCTTGAACAAGTACTTCAGAGTCCATAACTACTCTAAAAACCTAAAGGCTCGAATAGCCATTTTCAACCTGAATGGGAAGGCCTCCATTTGGTGGGAGGACCTTCGGAATGTGAAAGGAATCCATGAGAAGGACTTGTCATGGAAACAATTTGAGAAATAGTTCAAGAAGAAGTATTTGTCAGAGAAATACTTTCATGGTAAGACCAAGGAGTTCTATGAACTGAAGTTAGGACAACTCACAATAGATGAATATATCAAAAAATGTCTTGAGTTGATAATGTATGTGCCCTACATAAAGGATGAAAAAGTAAATATGCAAAGATTTATTAGTGGATTGCCTCAGTCCTTCTGGGACAATATTGAGTTCTATGAGCCAAAGACTTTAGAAGACACTATCTAGAAGGCAAGGTATTGCTATGAGAAATTCAAGAATAAGACAGAACATCATGAGGACTAGAAGAAGAAAAGTAATTCGGCATTCAAGAAGAAGAGATTTAAATCCTCAATATTTAAGAACCATGGGAAAAGTTATAAGCTGAGCCTTCCTACTAAAAGTGTATATTGGTAGAAATTTCCATCTCATAGTGTTAATAAACCCTTTGGAGAAGCCTCGGGTAATACTGATAACATAAAGAGAGAACCCTTGAAATTTTGGGGTTGTGGAGAAGAACATCTACTAAGGAACTACCCACATAGAAAATAGAACAATAGGAGGGTCTACAACATCCAAGAAGATACCACAATCAATAATGTAGCTAGGAGCATGCCACAACTTTATGCAGCCTTAGATAATAGACAAGTTGACCACCAAGCTTCAGTGGTGGATATGGAAGGTATGATTGCCAACCATCTAGTTTCCATTTTAATTGACCATGGTTCTAATTTGAGTTATGTTTCCCCTCAAACTGTTGATAAATGTAAATTGCAAAAAGTTAAACATGTTAAATCATGGTTAGTACAACTAGCCACTGGAACTAAAAGAAAACTAACAGAGGTCATACCAGCATGCCAATTCATTATGAATGGATTACCCACCCAAGAAACCCTAAACATGCTCCCTTTAGGATATTATGACCTTTTGATTGACATGGACTATTTGGCTACCCATAAAACCAGGTTGGACTATTACAATAAAACTTTGGAGTGTGAAGATGAATAAGGGATAAAGATAACCCTACAAGGGATTCAAAATCTTGTCTTAGTGAGACAAATATCAGCCCTTCAAGTGAAGAAGTATTGCAGAAAAAGATTTCCTTTGTATGCAATACAAGTGTTGAACTTTGTTGAGAATAGTAAACTAATCCTAAAGGATCATCCCATATTAAGAGAGTATAAATATGTGTTTCCAAAAGAGGTACCAGGTCTACCTCCCAGGATAGATATTGAATTTTCAATAGAACTTCTACCAGGAGCGGCACCAGTGTCTAGAACACCTTATAGAATGAGTATGCCAGAGCTGGTTGAGCTCAAACTACAACTAAAGAAGATGATGGACAAAGGCTACATTCAGTGTAGTGTGTCTCCATGGGGAGCACCAGCCTTGTTTGTGAAAAAATAAGGATGGCACACTCAGGTTCTTCATAGACTATAGACAACTCAATAAGATGACCATTAAAAATAAGTATCCCTTGTGAAGGGTCGATGACTTGTTTGACCAATTAAGGGGTGCTACAATTTTCTCCAACTTGAGGTATGGATACCATAAGGTTATAATTAAGTATGAAGACATCCACAAAACAACCTTTGGGACAAGATATGGTCACTATGAATTTGTGTTGGTGCCATTTGGGCTTACCAATGCACTAGCCACTTTTATGTGTTTAATGAATAATGTACTCGGTAAGTTCTTGGAAATATTTGTATTTGTTTTCATTGATGATATCCTAATCTATTCTAAGAATAAGGAACAGCATGAAGAACACCTCAAGCTAGTGCTTCAAATCCTAAGAGAACATCAGCTCTATGCTAATTTTAGTAAGTGTGACTTTTTCCAGAAACAAGACCATTACTTAGGCCATGTTATTTATGAAGAAGGAGTGGCATTTGATCCTGATAAGATCAAATCCATCGTGGATTGGAATACACCAAATGGTGCATCTGATATCATATCCTTTATGGTCCTACCTAGATACTATAGGAGGTTCATAAAGGGATTTTCCAATATTGGTTGCCCAATAACCTCCCTTCAGAAAAAGGGAGTTAAATTCATTTGGACATCAAAATGTGAAGAGAGATTCCAAGAGCTGAAATACCTTCTAAAATGCACTTGTGCTGAATATTGTAGACCCAAACAAGAAATTCATTGTGTGTACAGATGCATGTAAGGAAGGGCTCAAAGGATTCCTTATGCAAGAAGGACATGTAATTTGCTACGAATCTAGAAAATTGAATGAGCATGAAATCAATTATGTGGCCCGTGATCTAGAATTGGCTACCATAGTACATGCTTTAAAAATGTGGAGGCATTACCTCCTAGGTAGAATATGTGTTCTTATGATAGACCATAGTGGGTTGAGATATCTATTTGATCAACCAAAAATAAATGCTAGCCAATCTAGATGGATGGATCTCCTTAGTGAGTTTGATTTAGAAATCAAACATATCAAAGGAAAAGAAAATAGGGTGGTTGATTCCCTTAGTAGAAGTATGAAAGTGATTCAATTGGAAGTTGTAAGCACCTGTGAAACAAACATCAAGGAGAGAGTCAAAAGTGCACAAGAAACAGATGCATTTTTCAAGACTGTGAAATCATACTTAGAGCAAGAGCCCACAGGTCTGAAGTATGAGGGTTATAAATTATTGAATGATGGCCTAATAACTTACAAAGGTAGGTTGTATATTCCAAATTGTGATGACTTGAAGAGGTTCATAATGGATGAACTACACAAAAGACCATATATTGGTCATCCTGGTTATCAGAAAATGATCACAACTACTAGGAAACTATTTTATTGGCCCAGATTGAAAAAGGGCATAGTTGATTACTTATCCAAATGTCCAGAATGTCAACAGGTTAAGGTAGAGCATCGACATCCAGTAGGGTTGTTGCAACCCCTACCAATCCCAAAATTGAAATGGGAAACCATCTCCATGGATTGCATCACAACGTTACCAAAATCAATCAAACAGAATGACACCATCATGGTAGGTGTGGACAAACTGAGCAAGGTTGTTCACTTCATTCCCATCAAGTCAACTTGCAAGGAAATAGATATTTCCAGTATTTTAATGAAAGAAATATTTAGACTACATGGCATGCCTAAGGAAATCATATCCGACCGAGATACAAAATTTACCTCAAACGTTTGGAAATCTCTATTTGCTAGCTTTGAAACTAAATTGTTATTTAGTACATCCTATCACCCTCAAACTAATGGACATAAAAAGAGGGAAAACCAAGTTTTATATGACATGCTAAGGATGCATGTGATACATCAACCCAAGAAGTGGGAAGACTACCTACCACTGGTAGAATTTGCCTACAACAATGCCTATCAAGAGTCATTAAAGATGAGCCCTTTTGAGGACCTCTATGGTAGACAATGCAAGGTTCAAATCAGATAGGATAACCCATTAGACATAATTACAATTAGGCAAGATATGCTAAAATAAATGGAACAACAAGTAGTTCAGATAAAACATAATCTGAAAATAGCTCAGGATAGACAGAAAAGCTATGAAGATAGAAAAAAGACTCCTAGAGAGTTCAAAGTAGGGGATCATGTGTATCTCGGAGTTAGACCCAAGAAAATCTCCTTGAGAATGGAAGCATGTGCCAATATGGAACCTCGATATAATGGAACCTTTGAAATTTTGGATAGATTGGAACCTGTAGCATATAGACTAACACTTCCTCCCATAGTGAAGGCACATGATGTTTTCCATGTTTCGTTAATGAATAAGTATGTACATGATTCTAATCATATAATTGATTGGTCTGTGATTCAGGTGGAACCAGAGGGACAATTCCTGCCATAACTACAATGCATAATAGACAGGAAGGAAATTCCACTCAGGAATATAACCATTGCACAGGTCAAGGTGTAGTGGAAACACTTTGGTCCAGATGAAGCTACACGGGAAATGGAGGATGCCATGAAACATGCATACCCATTTTTGTTTACTTTTGTACATACATAGCACATCGATAGGTAGAACATCGAGGATGATGTTCCTTAAGGGGGAGGGGATTGTAACACCCTTGTTTCCCCCAACCTATAAATATAACTATAACTTGCCAAATGACTATGGCAGACTGAATATGTGTGAATGTTGGATTTGATGAACCTTTTTGTTATAAAAGGTAATGTATGTATTTTTGTTATTAATTTAAAATGGATAGTGTTGCATAGCTGTTGAAGGGGGTTTTCCAAGGTAGATCATGATGTTATAAGAGAGATGGTGAGTGGAACTAGAAATGGTTGAGATGACCCCCACTAGACCAGTACCTTACTGGATTTAACTACTCAGACCTAGAATAGTCCTCTGACCAAGAAATGAATTACCAGTCAAGATGGTAGTTGGAAAGACTCCTAAAGAGTTAATGAGGAGATGGGAATAGTACCCATATACAAGGCTTCCTGAACTGGCCATGATCTAGAGATTTGGACCCATGCAATATTTCTAAGGAAGGAATTCGTGGGCAGAGACAGGTCAATGATGAATAGGAGTCGAGATACTAATCTCCCAAAGAGAGGAGAGCACTTGCAATGCTCTAGTTCAAAGAAGAAATGAGAAATGAATTTGTTTTGGGTGCAAGAAGTTGTTGGCATATTTTTCAGTCCAAGCTGATAAACGGGGTTGCAAAGAGGATGAGTGACCGTTGTAGTACTCATTGCAGTCCCCCTTCCTTGGTACAAAGAAAACCATTTTCTAAGTTCTTGCAGGAGGAGGAGAGTAACCTTCATCCCTGACTTTCGCTAAACCAAGAAGAAGAGTCTCTTTCAGAGCATCATGGTCTAGCTAGGGGGTGGCCAACAGTAAATCCATTCAGGGGTGGTTGTGCCTATAGTTTGGTGGAAACAGGCACCCCTCTCAGCAATTGCCTCACAATTTTGATTTCTAATAAGTGTTTCATACTTTGTGTACTAGAATGGAAGTGATGGATGAATGTTTGTGTTTATGGTTAAATTTTATAGTGTTTGATAAATCATTAGAAATGCTTATTATTTTTCTATAAACTTATGTATTTACATGGTTCCTATTTACTTATGCTTAGCGGAAGGAGAACTATTAGACATGGGTCTTTAAAAGGATTTAAGAACAAATCTATGCTTTATGTTCTT
>SNQJ01S0179539.1:0-19520 GCA_010110895.2 Picea sitchensis | reverse complement strand
TAAGTTGAGTACCTAATGATATGAATAAGACGGTAGATATGATATGTTTCCTTATGCTAAGTGCTTAGATGTGTTAGATCTAGTTGAATACTGTGTTGCTATGTAATTAGGGTTTTATCTGCGAAGTGAATAATGGTTGAATACTAGCGAATGTTAACTGCTAAGTGCTTTGTTAGAGTATTGTAATCACAGATCTGTGTCCCAGCTAAGGTTGCAGACACTGGAGTCCTACAACCACCCCTGCCTCTACCTCGAGTGAGACTTTATCTTCTTCGCAGGTGTTGACGAAAGGGCCAGTAATTAGGGTTTTGTTGATGCGTTGTTGAAGCATTGAACCCCGGATATGCCCCTATGCCAGCAAATGGTTCAGTTGTCAGGAACTGAAACTGTGATTGTTGGGAACTGAAGAAAAGGGAAATCTATGTGTGTAGATCTGTTGCCCTAGTGTGCAGTATTATACTTGACTTATGAAGCTCTGTGCTAAGAAAGGAATCAGTTTTGAAGAAAAGAGGTAAGATCAGTGAAAAGTTTGTCAAAAGAGGTAAGATCTGAAAGCTTTGTGCTCTGTTAAAGGAAAGATAAGTGAATTTTTTTGTTTCAAGAGTATGGATCTAGGTATGTTTGATAAATTTGTCCTAGTCTGAAAACTAGGGCACATCTAGAAGAAAGAAGAATTGATGTGAGAAGATCTGATAGAAATAATGAAAGATATGTTATTCCTATGCATAGAAGGAATGGCTGGACTAACAAATGGATGCAGGATCCTAAGAATTTTTATTTGCAGGTTAGCTACTATGATCCTAATGCGCAATACAAGAAAGGTTGGGGATCATTTAAGAGAAAAAGATGATTAAATCTTTGTTACAGTTGCAGAAGACAGAGACATCTTGCTAAGGAATGCACTGGTAGAAGACCTAGTTGTCTTTGTTGTAAATCTGTGGACCATGAAGTTTTGGATTGCCCTAAAATGATTGCTCAAGTTGAGAAGATGAAAATGAGACAAGAAAACCTTGAGGAAGGCCAAGAAACTAATACCATGGCAGAACCCCGGAAAGAATCAGAGACTGTATTACTACAAATGAAGGAAACCCTAAATGATTACAAAGATATCAACTTATCAGAGATCTTCAAAGAAAAAGAGTGCATAGAAACACAAATAAGAAACTTCGACATAGACTGTGTTCTAGATATGAGGAAACATAGGTGAATATCATGATAGAAAGAACCTGAGAAATTTTGGAAAAGCCTGTTATGATTCCTTCATTGGGAGGAATATGATTATTTAGAGGAATGATGATAACCCTATGTGGAAGACTTACCCAGACCTCTATGAGTGCTCATGGAACTTCGCAGAGAAAGAATTTGATGTCATTAAGTTTATTGAGAACAACACCCCATTTATTATTTTTCTAGATGGACTTGGATTGAGAAAGATCAGATCCGAAGAAAACAAGAAGAGGAATCTCTAGAACAAAAAAAGAAAGAATTAACAGATTTCATGACTAGGAGAATAACACACTTGATAGCAAAACAAGAGAACAAGTTGACGCTGCTAAGGACTAGGAATCTGGATGTCGAAGTTGAAAGAACACAAACAGACTTGAAACACCTATCTATACAAGAGAGTAGAGCACCTACTCCAGAAAAAGAAGAAGTATCACTCTCCAACCCTATGAAAGACCATCAACATCATGGAGTTACCATTCCCAGAGGAGATAAGAATCAAAATGGAAAGAGGAACACTGAGACGCAGATCACACGGAAGAAGGCTAGAAATCTCAGCAAGAAGAAAGCAAAGTTAGAAAAATTACAAGAAGTTCGAGAGAAGACTTCACAAAAGGAAGGTTTCTAGAATTCGAACTTTGTCGAAACATTAGTACAACACAGAATGGCACTTCGCCATGGCAAAGAAATATGAATGTTGGAGGCATTATGCTTTTTCGATCGACGTTCCCGAACGGTTAGGAAAGCAGTTACGGCCCGAAAATTCGCCATTTGACCATGCCATAAGGGATGGAATTGCATTGATTAAGTCTTTTCGACCCGTTGGAAGAAACCATTACGGTTTTGCCTATTTATCCCATCGAGCGTTGCACACCGAGAACACTTTTACCAATTGTGATTATCCGAGCCCACAAAGAATTAGCTGATTTCGCACAGTGGTCATTGAGACTTCGTCATCCATTATGTTGCATTGAGTATTCGTTCATCAACCTGAGATATTCGATCTTGAGTGTGCATGTCGGATGACATTAATGCAATAGAAAAGTCAGTAGAGGAAATTCTAATCGATCTAATGGTTGAGAAGGTGATGTTCGTAGGAGCTCAAGCTTCATCGAGGAGAGGAGTGCAAGCCTCTCCGTAGACTGCTCATGGATCTAGACCATCCCAGGCTGCGGCCGAGAAAAGAACCAAGCATTGAGATGACTTGGTGAATGCAAAGTTAATCCCATCCATCCTACTCGACTACATCCCACCCCTGCCTGGTGTGGTGAGTCGTGGCAGTGTCTTGAGGGACTTCGACTACACAGTCATCACTCCATACCTCTCGAAGGGAATACGCGTTGTCAGACCATAGTTGAAGAGGATTCCAACCTTGAAGATTAGTGACTATAATCTAGGAGACCGCAAGAGCTTTGACATGCTCACCCCACATAGATATTTGACCAAAACGAAGGGGAAGAAGTTGAAGATCATCCCCCATTCGTGGACCATGGACATCGTGAGGTCTACTATCTTGAATGTGATGAATATACCACATTTTGGAAGGCACCAAGAGGTTAACATGTGCGTTAAGCTCCTGCTGTCGTGCTAACATGGTGGTTATCTGTGGTTGGACAACCGTATCACCGTCGATCGGACATTGATCCATAGGATCACCAAATTGAGCATGCAGAGACCTGACCCACAATACTTTTACCTAGGGAAGGTTGCAGACCGTGCCCTAGCTCAGAGGATTAAGGATACCTATGACAATGTAGAGAAGGGGACGCGAGGCTACAAGGTAGCCTCCATTCAGAATGGCGCAGTGCGCCTTGTTTGTCAGTTGATTGTTGGTAAGCTAGTTCGAAAGAACAAACCCACGTAGGTCACAGGGTTTGTTGTTGACCTCGCTGGGAAATGCATGGTAAGTTTTTCTCTTCATTTGCATGGTTTGAAATTTCATCAATATTATACATTTAAAGAGCTTTAGATTTTTCTAGATGGATCTGAAATCAGACTTGTGAAAATATCAAAATTAGCACTTGAAGGTTCAAGATTGCTTTTTTATTTTTCTAAAATAGAGGGTCTTGTAGTTGCTTTGATCCTACCATTACATACAAAACAATCATTGATCTAGAATGGCTCATCATCTAATTTTTCATCTATTTTGGTACTTTTTCAGTGGAAAAAGTGGAGCTATTGACTTGTAGAGTCCATGTTAGTGGCATGCCTTCCTTTGGATATTTGGGGTCCAAAACCTTTTGCGATATTTTCGAGGCCATAAACATCCATTTTTGGGTCAAAATTTTGCAAGCATAGCTCCTGAGCTCTCAATGTTGTTTTACACTGAGATATTTTCGATGATGTGAAAATCACCTAAATCAAAGTTCATATGCAAAAGTTAGGCCTCCTTCAAGTTGACATATCTTGTTGAGCACCATGGTACTAAGTGGATGCCACATCGACTTCCATTACCCACACATGTGGAGATAATCACATGTGGAATTTAAAGAATATTCTAGAAGGTCCAAAACCCTAAAATTAATTGAAGGTTGAGGCATGCAAAAACTCTAACCCTAACCCTAACTCTATACGACTATTAGGATATGTTGAATATTAGGCTACCGGGAAAGGTAGGGGTTCCATTCTTCTTGTATTGAGTTTTGTTCTATAGTAAATTAGAGCATTGAGAGTGAAATATTGAGGGAGATTAAAGGAAGAAGGAGATCTTGTAGTAGCCATATTGGCCACAGTGTTCATAACATCTCCATAGTGTGTGCCCCTTTATTTCTATCACATTTCATAATTGAGAAGAAAAGAGCAGAGCATAGGCCTCACCTTCTAGTTAGATTTTCCTTCTATCGGGTTTTTCCAAGCTAAATCTTGTGTTCATTGTGTGGATGGTGTGTCATTTCTTGTCTCTTTAATTTCAACTTTTTCCATCTTATTTCAATATTTTCTATGTTAAAGTTAGAAATATTAAGTTTGCAGTCTTTAGTAGAATACTACATAGTAAAAGGATTGTAGAACATTATAATATTTGTTGTGACGAATTGTTCCAATGGAATGTCCATGGTAGTTTACAAATTATATTGGTATCAGAGAAAAATTTCTTTGGGGTTTGTGGGAAGTTTCGGGATCCAAGAATTGGTGTAAAGTATGAAAACCCTAGCAATGGTGAATGAGTACAGTAGCGCTTCATGGGATGATTCAAAAGAGATATTTTCAAATATAGAAGCACAAGTCGTTGAAATCTTTCACAACATGGCTTAAGATAACATAATTTGACCTCTTCAAATTTATGTAAGAAGTAATAAACTAAAGGATCAAGTCTTCCTTTTCTCCCCCAAACTCTACCAAATTCTAGTGAAGTTTTTTAAATGTGTTGAACCTGCACATAATAGATCTAGCTAGAAAATACCACACACATTTGTAGAGAGATTGAGAAAGAAGAAGCAAGAGAGAAAGAATGGAAGAATTCTCATTAATCATAATGAATAATGAATAATTTACACATGATATACTCTGTATAAATCAACCAATGCACACTAGAGGTGAAGCCAATGCGCCATAGTGGTGTTCTAGAGTGATCTGGACACACACCAACAGTTACGGGACTGAAATGCCACCTAGTCTAGTCTCTCAGGTAGTTGTGGGAGTAAACTTCCACCTAGTTGAACTAACTAGTCTACCAGTGTTCAATTAACTAACTGAAACAGAGTGAAGTGAGGAGGAGATCAGGGAATATTGGGTAATGCTTCCTCTAAACTAGAACTCTATAGAACTTCAGAGTGTTATGGTTGTCACACCAGATGACGATCGACCGATGAAACTGAATGCCCAACTCAGTGAGAAAATTTTCTCGCCACATAGCCTGAATGGTTATGTTAACTACCCCTCTGTACTTTGCCTTAGATGAAGAAAGATCAATAGCAACATGTTTCTTGCTCGACCAACAGATAGGCCCAGAACCAAGACTAAGTGAGTAACCAGATGTGGACTTGCGATCAATGATATTGCCAGCCTAGTCAGAATCAATGCACCTGATGAGATCTAATGTAGAGTTTGGTACATAATTAATCCCAAAGGTGATGGTGCCCTGTACGTATCGAAGGATACACTTTGCAGACTTCTAATGTAGCTCATGCGGCTCCTGCATGAACCTGGAAATCGCACTAACTGCATAAGAGAGGTCTGGTATGGAGTGTGTGAGATAAAACAAGCTCCCCACTAGTTGTCTTTACAATGTGCTATCAACCAGTGGAGTGTCCCCGCCATCCTCAAGTTTGAATCGTGGAAGAGTCGGGCTTGAGACTTTAGGTCCTATCATGTATGAAATCTCTCAAGGAGATCTCGTGCATACTTGTCACAAGACGGAGTTTGATGTCGATGCATCACAGGCGATCGAGTCCAAGGAAAGAAGTGTAGTGGACCCATGTCTATCATCAAAAACTTGTCATGTAGAATTCTCACCAGCTACAATAAGTTGAAGTCCAGTGTAGGTGATCAACAAATAATCCAACATCTGAGAACTAAATTAATACAGAAGTGAATTGAGTGGGTCCTAAGCATGTAGACATTTCTTACTTCTTGTCAAAAAATTGATTCAACATTTCAAGTTGTATCTTAAGCCCGTTAGATTCTTGTTTAGAACAAATTTGAAAATATTGCCAAACATGTTTAAATATAAAAAAGTATTAACAAATAGCTATACTAGAATACAAAAGTGGGATGTTTGGTTCGAAAATTTTGATTTTGATGTTGAATATAAGCTTGAATACTTGAATTTCCTTGTTCACACGATGACTAGAGAAGTAGATCAAATATTTTGGGAATAATAATTTATTATTAATAAAAAAAAAAAAAAAAAAAAAAAAAAAAAAAAAAAAAAAAAAAAAAAAAAAAATCCTTAAATAAAACACAAAAGGCCATTGAAGAATGTGGATCAAGAAAAACTAAGTTCCTCTTAGTAATAGGAGAACAATACCAACAACAACTAGCTTTCACTCTCACAAGAGAAGTTATTGACATGCACATGGATAAGGTTCTTATTGAAGAAATAAAAAGTAGCCATTGAAATCATGATTTTAGAAATGGGATAGAACTACTTTTTTTCTTAATTAAGTTGAAGAAAGGCTAAATAGAGGAAGGGTTGATACTTGGATTGAATATGGTAAATATGGCCTATGTTACTGTAACATAGGAATCCATTCTTTATCATGGGAGTCCTATGTTCTTATCCAATAATGCAATAATATTCCTACCAGTGAAGCCAAGTGTCCGACAATTTTCCTTAGATCAATCCGAAAAGATTTTTAGGGTTCCAATTGATACCCTTACTCCTGCATCGTTCAAAAAGCAGGTTCTAAGATGGAAGGTGATCTTTCCGCTTTCCTTTGACCTGTATCATCTTGATAAATTTCTATGATCTTTTTGTAGGGTCTCTAAAGGCATAGTCCATTTCTCTTTGAAAGGTGGCACTTTCATTCATAAGACCAAATGGCATTCTCAAAATTTTGTAAAGTTCCCGAGGGTGTAGTAAATGTAGTCTTGAGCTGGTCCTCCCTCTTAAGTAAAACTTGGTTGTATCCTGAGAATCCATCCATCATTGACATAATTCCTACTCCTATAACTTCGTTTGGAATTAGATGTTCCATGTTGAGGAGAGGGATGGTTGTCCTTTAATGACATACAGTTTGAAGTTAAATCAACACAAAGTAGGATGTCTCCATTCTTCTTCGAACTACCGATATTGACATCTAAGAATACGATAGGGCTATGATACACAAGTCAAACCATCTTGGAGTTCCTTTTGTATTTGCCCAACCAACTTTAGGTTGATGTGCCTCAACTTTTTTCGAAAAGGTTTGGCTCCCTCGATCAAGGTATACTTGATGTTGGATGGCGTCTCTCTATGGGCCTTCGGTTCATGCATTAGTTCAGGGCAAAGATATCTCGAACTCTCATTGAGGTTAAGTATTGCACTTTCTCTCCCTTCTCGGTAGTCCCTTTTCCTATCTTGACTTCCCTTGGATGTTCCGGTACCAATATTGAACTCCGGGGCTTCCTCAGTTTGCTTGTTAGTTCTTGTTCCTTTGAAAACATCATGTCTATCAAAGATTTTCGGAGAATGCACCCTTTAATTAAGGTGTTTTTGCAGGTTTATGACTTCCAAGTTCATGGAATTGACCAGGAAATTTATTTGTGTGTCTGTGAATTCTTTGTTGTTCTCAATGAATCTGATAATTCGATCATCATCTTCAAAAACTTGCCAATGCTCCAAATTATAGGAATGGAAGATGCAAGAGGACCTCCATCTTGCATTGATCATGAAGGGTCCTTCATAGGGATACCAAAGTGGATCTTGAAATGGCAGAGAGCATCTACAGCATAGTTCTCTTCTAGAGGAGCGACTTCAAGTGATATCTTTTTTGAAAGTCTTTGAAATGTTTTGGGCCATATCTCGATATTTCTTTAGCTTCTCGTTTTTAGTTGCAAACCTCATTAGGACTTGTGAGGCGATGAGGTCTGAATCACCTTTGATTTCCAGGATAGTAGCTCCCTTGTTGATGGCCAAGTTGAGTCCCAGAAAAAGGGCCTCATATTCAGCTACATTGTTAGATTACCAATTAAGATTCCAATCTATAAAGGCGATGAAAACCTCACAGAAGAGTACATCGAGACCACTCCACTTTTGACCAGTTATTTGAGCATGATCGTCAAATTCAATCCGATTCCTTGTTCCTCACGGTTGTCCATATCCAATTTTCCTTCTTGAATGAACCAGTCCCTCAAGCTGTTGTTAATGCACAAAAGTTGGTCATCTACTTCATGGGGTCTTCAGCTGTGAACCAACCAAAGGTTCAACTATGACGATATAATGTGTCCTCCTTTAGGATGAGGATGATAACTTGAGATTGACCCGTATATGAATGCTTCCATAAATGTGCAATAAGATCATCACAAATGATAATACCAAACTTATTAACATCATCAATAATAAACACATTCATCCGAAAGGAGCGTCGGGGTAGAATCAAAACCACTTCAAGATCTTTAATGGCTCCCTTCCACAAAATTATTTTTTGGTATTAGCCCATGATATTTTCGGGGCCCAATTGTTTATAACTTCTTACTGTCATTATGTTGGCTTTGGCTCCCAGATGCAAAAGACAATTGTGAAGAAGAAGACCATTCACCTGGAGGGTGACGTAAAAGGGTCTGAAATCACGCTCGCTTGGAGCTTGATCTCCCACTTGATTGATGAAAAGAAAAGTCTTGTACACAGTTTGGATCAATCCTTTGGATGCCATAAAGACTCATCCGGAGGATGAGTCTTTTTTAGAGGAGGCTCATGAGAAGAAGTATTATCTTGAATAAGGCTCCATTTCCTCTTGGTAGGAGCTAATTTGACTTGGAGGATGCTTGGATTTTCGGGCTCCGGCATAAGCTCATCACTGGATCCCATGGTTCGCAATTCATGTTTATTTCTTCAATAAAGTCATTAAAATCAAGATTTCTCTCAATCTCAAAGCCAATTCTTGTGCTTCTTCCAGGTTTGTTGGTGATCGGTCCTTGACTCTGAATTATAAAGTTCCTTCCAAAGAGGACAAGTAGTGATAGCTTACTCGAACCAACTTTTGATAGGACCTTTTTGAGGAGAAGGTTAAACCTATCACTAAATTCCACGATATCTTCTAAGGTCCCTTACAAATGTCTTACGTCTTGAAGAAAAAGATCAGCAGTTTTTTCTTTGTCACACCACCCACCATACAGAAGGCCGCTGGGTTCTTCAACGTCCAGCATACTCACTAGGGGGAGTTTATCAATCCCACTTCTCTTAGCTTCTTGGGTAAGAAGAGCTGTAAAGAGATTCTTACTTTGAGGGTGCATGGCTTTGGCAGGTTGTTTCTTTCCTGGAGGGATTTTTAGCCATCAGTTTTCCTTGATGTGAGTTGCAGAGTGAGGACAGCAGAAGGAGCTTCATTCCTGTGGAGGATTTTCCATTCACATCTCAGGTTGGATGGAGCAGATTTAGCGTTTAGGAGGAAGTAGCACCATCCATTTGTGCTTCTGGAAGTTAGAGCTTGGATGTCTTCTTCTTCTGAGTTGCTATTTGTATTAGGTTCTTCTTGTATTGTGATTCTTGTAAAATAGATTTGCTCTACCTCATATATACACTATATCTCAAAGGCATTTGGTTTTCCCAGGAGGGTTTTATCCAAAGGTCATGTTGACCAAAATACTGTGTCTACACATGCATTTTAGTAGTACATTATTAACTCATAGATCTGTCCATATTTCAGAGAAAATATGTTTTAGGTGTGTTGTAGTTATTTGGCATGCATGTAATTATTTTTCCTAACACTCAAACTACTTGCAAGAGCACCAAATCGAGACTACAACCATAACAATCAAAAAAACTAAAAGTGATTTGTTGGCTGTTATAAAACAGCGAGAAAAATAAAGAAGGCGATGAGAAAACTTAGAGTCTTAGCTTGGTCAAAGGCAGACCAAGAAAGCAAGCTGATAGGGACACAGAAGAATGCAACCCGACGGAGAAATAATTCAAGGTCATTAAGTTTATTGAGTGCTTGTATTTGTTTTGCTAGGTGGACTTGGATTGAGAAAAATCAGATCGAAGAAAACAAGAAGAGGAAGCTCCTAGAAAAAAAAAAAAAATATGAATTTCATGACTAGGAGAATAGCACACTTGATAGAAAAACATGAGAACAAGTCGCGTTGCTAAGGGCGGATGGCCGAGAAGTTGAAAAGAACCACGAACGGACTTGAAACACCCTATCTATACAAAGAGTGACACCTACTCGAGGAAAAGAAGAAGTATCACTCTCCAACCCTATGAAGAGACCATCAACATGGTAGGTTACCATTCAGGAGGAATGGGAAATGAATGGAAGAGGAACAGAGCGCGCATATCACATGGAAGAGGCTAGAAATCTCGGCAAAGAAAAGAAACAAAAGTTAGAAAAATTACAAGAGTTCCGAGGAGAGGACTTCACAAAAGGAAGGTTTCTAGAATTCGAACTTCATCGAAACATTAGTACAACCGCGAATGGCGCTAAGCCATGGCAAAGAAATATGAATGTTGGAGGCATTATGATTGTTTGATTGACGTTCCCGAACGGTTAGGAAAGTAGTTATGGCCCAAAATTTTTCCATTGGACCGTTAGGACTACGCCTTAATGGATGAAATTGCATTGATTAAAGCATTCCTACCCACTGGAGAGATCCATTTCGATGATGTCTATTTATCCCATAAAGCATTGAACTGTGAACACTTTTACCAATTGTGATTATCCGAGCCCAAAAAGAACTAGTTGATTTACATACGATTGGTCATTGAGACATCGTCATCCATTATGTTGCATTGAGTATTCGTTCATCAACACGAGATATTCGATCTCGACTTATTCCACCATGCCACTTGATATGTATGAAACATAGAGAACGATGTGGTGGTATGATAGAGAAGAACAAGAACATAGAAAACAACAAAGTTAGCAGAAAAACAACTCTCATTAGGCGTTATCCACTCCATCCCACCTTCTGGGAAGTCATTATCGCTGCTCTTTTATTAGAACAGATCATATTAGTCCAGGTGGTTTGTTGTCCCACAACATGAGTGTGTTTGACATGTTGATCAACATGAATAGTAGTGCCAAGAACACCAATCATGGATGGAAGAGACTTGTTTATCCATTCTCATGTTGGCTTCAATGCAAACCCGTCAAAAAGAGTGTAGTCATCATGGTCACACTAAGGACAACAAAGAGAAACTTTTAATAGTCAATGAGTACACAATGATTTCCATTTCTTTTAAACTCAATGTTTTACAAATCTTTATGAAATCTTCTCGGTGCCAATGGCAACATGAAGATGGAGTGAATACACATTACATAACCTTTGAAATGGAGGTTGAAAAATGGTGGGAGACGGATATGGTGGAGGGATATCAAAGAGATGGAGGTTATAGATTTCACTGAAGACTAAATGAATGTAAATGTCTAGGAAGTAAAAAAGTTGAACTATCGAGGAGGCAGGGATGATAGAGTTCGTCGAAGACTAAGAAATTGTCATATTAGGTCGTCTGATGTGCGCCACATACCTCCAAATAGTCGTTAGATTGGGTTGTTGGATGCCTTCCAGATAGCACCAAGACAATTGTTTGATACTAGTCATGTGATATACAAACAACCATAAAAGGCTGTGGATCTGAAGATTGAACCAAGAAAGATGCACAGAGAGAATGGTTAGGTGGAAGTGAGGTGAAATGGGGAGGCTCCTCGAAATCAATTCGATTCCTTCTAGTATCGTTTGGATCACCAATGATATCCCCTACATCCTGGAGAGTAGTTTGGACCCACTTGGGCCTCTACTTTGGCTCTGCATCTACATTTGGATGCACTAACTCTACATATAACTATATTGAATCTGTATTTGGATCATCTGAATCCTTTGAATAAGAAATCTCATCTGAAGAAGAGCTGGCATATGCATGCTCATCATCTCAGACAGTGGAAGAATGAAGGTGTCTACATCCGGCTACTGAGGTACATGCGAGACACTCCCTCGAGGTGGACACTTAGCTCAATGATGAGCATTAGAGGAAATATCAATAAGTGCAGCTATCCCCTTCTGCTATTAGGGGTATCCGAGACCCCATGCACATGAACCAGAAATATGAAAGTGGGTCACTTCAAGTTTGAGACCGCTCCAAGCCTCACAAGGGGTCTTATCCTTGAACCAGTCCTATGGGGAGATATGTTTGGATTTAGGTTGCACAATTAACTGCTTCGACCCATAGTAGTCTCAATGGAGCTGACTTTGCATGTAGCATGCAAGTTTCCATCTCTTTAGAGATTTGTTTTCCACTTTCGAAACTCTGTTTTGTTGTGGAGTTTAGGGAATTGTGTGTTGCAATTGAATCTCTACCTCATGACAAAGGCTTTGGATGTCATGATTTACATACTCTCCCCGTTATCAGTTTGGAGGAATCTGATCTTCTTTTCGGACTGTGTCTCCAACAAAGGACCTTGAAATCTTTGAGGGTGTTGAAAGACCTTGGATTTTTTTCTGATAAAGTAAATTCATGTGAAGCATTGAGAAATCATCAACAAAAATGAGAAAAACCTCACTTTTTTTATTGATGGATGCGGAAAAGGACCAAGTCACTATGGATCAGATCTAAGGAGAGGAAGCTCTCTTTGTCTCCTTTGTTGAATTTCTTTTGAGGGTGTTTCCAAGAACACATCCCTTGAGATCCCCTTTGGAGAAATGGATGTCCAGTAGACCATAAAAAAATCCTTGCTTGCTAATTTGTTTCCCATATATCTGAAATTTAAATGTCTAAACCTTTAGTTTCCATATCCTACTTCTTTCATGTATGAGTAAGCGGTAAATCATAATCTGGTTCAATAAATTAAAAGGTGTAAATCATAGATTTGTTGATTTACCTCACCAGGCATAACCCTAGAATTTGTTTGCATGTCATAGACATATCAATGCATCGGTGATGAATATCTCTTTTTCCGATTCTGAAAATTTTTCATTTGATATATAAAGAGAAGATTGATGGAAATTTGGGGAGCGTTCAATACATTCGAGCTTTTCGTTGGTGAGTTCAATCCTTCCTTTTCGATGACCTCGAATGGAGAGTTGTCCCCATCAGAATAAGAGGACATTTGCATGCATCCAAATAAGAGAATAGACCTCTTTTGTGGCAGCCATGTGGTGTGATTCTCCCGAATCTATGATCCAAACATCGAAAGAGGAGTTGATTGCAATCAACACATGGCTAGAATTGCCTTTCTTAAGATTATGATCTTCTAGATTCTTCTTCTTGGCATCCTCAGGAATCAAGTCCCTGAGATTGTTTTTCTAGAGTATTTGGTTCATTAGATCTATTTGTTTTTGGATGCATGTAGATTTCGAATGTAATCATTTTGGCAGTATGTGCATTTATATTTGGGTATGTGTTATATTCTTTGCATGTGTGTGTGTGTGGAAACATCGGATATGACAAGCTAGCGTCTGAAGATCCCTCTAGTAGGGCTCCTTGTGTCATGTGCGCTGGGCTCTTTCCTAGGCGGGTCCCAATGGGGGCAGGTATCCCCCCCCTAGTTACGCACAACACCCCAAAAAAAATTTTGGGGCAATTTTTGCTATTTTTAGTGGTTTTGCTATTTTTAGCGGTTTTGTAAATTAATCCCGGATTAAGGGATTAGGGTTTTTGGTATCTACTGAGAATACCTAAAAAGCATTGTATATATATTGTATGGTTAATGGTGAAATTGATATAATGAATATAGAAAGGTTTTCTAGGTTGAGGGTTTCCGGTATAATCTTTGTGTACTATGTGAATGTCCTTCTCAATCTGTCATGTCTCAGTCAATTCTGTCTCATCAGTCTACAGAATGGAAGTGGATAAGTACAGCAGTAAAGCTTTGAGCTATGGAAGTTAAATATGGAGGACCTTCTTCCTTGAACCAAAGAACAATGGATCATTGTGGACCACAGTACACATCCAAGCGACCCCACTGGCACATAGATGATTGGTACACACCCTACTAGTGCACAAACTACTGGTACACCACCTATTGGTATGTCGGAGGAAGATTGGGAGAAGTTGGAGCAGGCTTAGGGTATTATTAGACTCTGCTGGAAAGTCCAGTTGTTGTTGTATGTCTTAGGAGAATCTACAACAAGGGAACTATGGGATAAGTTGGGGGTGGGTATCAATCAAATTCATTGTTAAACAAGTTTTTCTTGAGAAGTTGTATCATCTTAGGATGGAAGATGGAGATTACTGTGTGAGAACATCTAAATTCCTTTAATGCTTTGGTAAGTCAACTTGGCTTTGTTAATATTACAATTAGAGAGAGGAAGATAAGTGTATTACTATGTTATGCTCTTTTCCAGACTCTTGGGATAATTTGGTTGTAGAAGTTGGTAGTACTACTCAATCTACGTTGAAGTATGGGGATGTAGTTGCATTCTTGTTATTTGAAGAGATGAGGTGAAAAGAATGGATGGTCTAGCACAAATGCTTTATTTATAAGAGGCCATACCCAATATATGAATCTTGGTAAGCCTTTGGGTGGGAGACCTAAATCTAGAGTAGATGTAAAGTTTCCATGAAAATCTTTGAGGAAATTTTGTAAGTGTGGTAAAACAAGGAATTGTAAGAAAGATTTCAAGTCTAAGAGGTTGAAAAACAAAAGGGATCCGATGTTACCTCTTTCATAGAGGTGAAAACCTCCACTAAACAAGGAGGTGATGTTTACACAGCATCTACAAGTACACATCTGGAACCCGTGTTGTATGGTTGATGGACTCAGGTTGTTCATACCATATGTCTCCTCACGAGTGGTTCTAATTATAGAAAAATATGATGGTGGTGATGTATTCCCCTAGGAATGACTTGACAACAAAATCTTGGGATATTGGAAGGATTAAGTTCTTTGCTAAAGGCAGGAAGGTTAAGAAATCTCCACAGGGGTTACGCATTTCAAAACTAGCTAGGGAGCTTAATATCTCACGTAAGCAATATATGGAGAGAATCTGTGAGGAGTGGATACTATATTTGGAAAGGGCACACAAGATGGTACAAGGAGAAATGGTGTGTTGATGAGGGGAGTTCGAGGTGGAACTTTGTACAAGTTGTTAGGAAACACTTATACTAATAGGTGTAGGTTTGTTGTCCCTTGAAGCCTGTGAGAGAAATGAAGGAGACAAGACCAATGTCATCCCTAGAAAGAAGACCATGTTGTGGCATCAAAAAGTAAGGACATGTGGAGAAAAATACTGCCGAACACTACGGTAAGGTATGGTTGAAGGTATGTCTAATTGCCTCTAATTTTGATTTACGTGAACATTGCATATGGTAAACATAATCGAGCAAGATTTCCATCACGGTGCTACAAGGTAAAGGGGATCTTAGAGTTGATACATGAGTGATGTGTTTGGACATGTTCATGTTCCATCCCTAGGTAAATCTATGTGTATTATGTTTCATTCATAGATGATTTTCAAGGAACACATGGATTTATTTTCTTAAACAATCGAGGTATTTGATCAATTTAAAGAGTTCAAGGCTACGGTGGTAAACCCGGTGGAGAGAAGAAAATAAAGGTATTGAGAATGAATAATGGTGGAGAATTACGGAAATGAATTCTAAATTAGCTAAGAAGTGTGGTATATGAGGAAGAAGACTACTCCATACCTCCTCCCAAACAAAATGGAGTTGTAGAAAGGATGAACCTTGACGATGGAAAAAAGCGAGGGTGCATGCTTAGTGGTGTTGGTTTAGGACAAGAATTTTGGGCAAGGTAGTGGGTACAACATGTTACTTGGTCAATCGATCACCTTCATCAGCGTTGATTGATAAAACTCCATACGAGGTATGGTACTGAAAAGAAAACCTCTATTCAACATCTTAGAGTGTTTTGGTTGTGATGCTTATGTACATGTTGCAAAGAAAAATAGAAGTAAGCTGGATAAAAAGGTTGAAAAATGTATCTTTATTGGATTTAAAGATGGGTGTAGAAAAAGGTTATATAAGATTTGGAACCCAGAAAACAAAGAAAATTGTTTTACGGTCGAGATGTTGTTTTTAGAGAATTAAAAGATGTGTCCAGACATGAATTCCTACCAATGCAAGGCAGACACGAGAAAGCAGGCTTGAGTTGGATGATGCAAAATCCTAATCATCTGAAGAAGAGGGAAGCGAGAAGAAGAAGAAGAACCTCATGCCCCGGTATTAAGGAGATCAGTGAGACAAAGAAGGAAACCCGAAGGAATTATAGTCCACGATTTTGTTAATTTTTCTTTATCTACTACTTGATGATGATCCCAAAAGCTGTCGAGTGAGTGAATTGGGGATGTCGGCTTCGGAAGAAGGCCATGGTTGAAGAAATGGATACCTTGGATAAGAATGAGGCATGGGATATAGTTGAGTTCAATTTGGAAGAAAAATGGGTTGGTAGCAAATGGTTGTTTAAGAAGAAGTTTAATGCACAAGGTAAAGTGGGAAATACAAAGCTCGGTTACTAGAAAAAGGTTATTCCCGGGTTGAGGGAATTGATTTAGGTGAGATTTTTTCTCTTGTTTTCTAAGTTAGCAACTTCTATTAGATTTCTTTTTATCTATTGTTGTTTCTTTTGATCTTGAAGTGGAGCAGATGGATGTGAACAACATTCCTACATGGGGATACGGAAGAAGATATCTGAAGCAACCAGAAGTCTTTGTAGTAAAGGGAAAGAAAGAGTTGAGTGTAAGCTAAAGTCACTATATGCTGCAGAAGCCAATCACACCTGGGATGTGGTACCAAAGTTTTGACATATACATCCTTGGATTTTGATTTGTGAGAAGGAGGGTTGATCACTATGTATATTTCAAGCGGGTTGGTAATCACTTCATTTTATATGATGTTGTATGTTGATGACATGTTGGTAGGAAATAACATGGATATTATCCAAGGTGAAATGGTAGCTATCCTCCAAATTTGACATGAAGGATCACCGGTGTTGCTAACTTCATTCTAGGAATGGAGATTAAAAGAGATCGACAAGCGAAACTACGGTTGAATCAAAGAAAATATGTTGAGCGATATTGCAGAGGTTTATGCATGGAATGTAAACTGATTAGGGTTCCTATTCCTATAGGTATCGTAGGATCAATGTCCCAAGACCGCGAGGGAAGAAGAAAGGACATGTCCCATGTTTTGTATGCAGTCATAGTTGACAATTTTATGTATGCAATGGTCTATACAACACCGAACATTGCACATGTCACGATTGGAAGTTTTGAGAAGGTATATGTCAAAAACTAGGAAGATTGGACGGTGATGAAGGGTCTTGAGGGTATCTTCATGGCACTACAATTATGGTTATTGCTACCAAGGAGAACTAGAGGATTGGGCCAGTGGTGGACATACATGGCTTTGATGATACTTGTTGGGTTGGAGATATGGATAGCAGAAGATATACAAGTGGGTATGTGTTTAACCTATTTGGAGGAGAAATGGGTTGGATGAGCAAAGGCAGTACATGGTAGCACTCCTCTCATCTGAAGTTTAATACATGGAAACCACTAATGCAAACAAGGAAGCGATATGGTTACAAAAGATTGTGTTCATGTATTGGGTTGGTACAACAAGTAGTGAGATGGAGTGTAGCAGGTTAGAGTGCAATATTCACAGCAAAGAACCCGACTTATCGTTAAATACAAAGCATATTGATGTTCAATATCACTTTGTAGAGACATGGTTGAGAAAAAGGTGTTGCGAGGAAAAGGTTGACACTTTGAAGAATGTTGTCTGCCATAAGAATAGGAGGACATTTGCATGCATCAAATGAATCTAGACCACCTATTTGGAGGAGAAATCAGTTGGATGAGCAAAAGACAGGCTGTAGTGGCACTCTCAACTACAGAAGTTGAATACATGGTAGCCACTCATGCAAGCAAGGAAGCAGTATGGTTACAAAGATTGTGTTCATGTATTGGGTTGGTACAACAAGTAGTGAGATTAGATTGTGACAGTTAGAGTGCAATATTCCTGGCAAAGAACCCAGCTTATCATTCGAAGACAAAACATATTGATGTTCATTATCACTTTGTGAGAGACATGGTTGAGAAAAAGAAGGTGTTGCCAGAAAAGGTTGACACTTTGAAGAATGTTGTCTGCCATAAGAATAGGAGGACATTTGCATGCATCCAAATAAGAATCTAGACCTTTTTGGTGGCAGCCATGTGGTGTGATGCTCTTGAATCTATGATCCAAGCATCAGAAGAGGAGTTGATGGCAATCAAGGCATGGCTAGAATTGTCTTTCTTAGGATTTTGATCTTCTGGATTCTTCTTCTTGGCACCCTCGGGGATGTGATCTCGAAGGTTGTTTTTCTGAAGTATTTGAGTCATTAGATCTATTTGTTTCTGGATGCATGCAGATTATGAATGTAATCATTTATGGAAGTATGTGCATTTCTCACCTTTTATTCCTTTTCCACCTTTGGATCTAGAGGCATCATTGAAGGGTTTTGAGTACCCTTCCTTATTCAGATTTGCATGAGGTTTCCTTTTTTCTTTATCTTTAGATTTTTGATATTGATGGCTGATGCGATCTTGCACAGTGAGTGCATGCGTCTTTGGGCCTTTGATTTTTCCCATATTGATGAGCTTGGTCTGCTCTTGTGTCAGGGATTCAATAAATTTCTCAAGAGAAGGCATCTTCCAGGTGGCTCCATAGGTGAATTTTATTGAGTGGAATGTGGATACAAAAACTAAGAATTTAGTTCCAAGCATGGAGAGAATGGTGAGAACCATTTGTTTCTCCTCGTTAGATTTATCCACCCTGCAAGATTTGAGTTGTGACAGTAAATCCTTATTTTTTGTAAAGAAATATTGGAGATTTTAGAAGCTTTTAGGATCCAATGTGAGCATTTCCACCTCGATCATGTGTCCCCTCATCTCGTCATGTTTTCCAAAGAGCCCTTTCATGGTGGTCCAAGATTCATTAGGGGTTTTACAATAAGATATGGGAAAGAGGAGATCAAGAGAAATGAAACAATAAATTGTCTCAAATGCTTCATCCATTCAATTTAGATACTTGGATTTTTCTATGGTCGATGTTGGTTCTGTTTCTCTGTTCATGTTTAACCTATAAAATCCTCTGCTTCAAAGATGCATGATCATCTTCTCCTTCCATGCAAAGAAGTTGTAAGGTGTGAGAATGAATTCTTTGGGAAATTCCATTTTTTCGTTGTCTTCAATCTTCTGTACTTGAAAAAAACAATTTGGTGTGTATTTTTCCTAGCAATCCATTGGATTTGATACCATGTAAATGTGTTGAACATGCTCATAAT
This sequence comes from Picea sitchensis, assembly GCA_010110895.2. Lineage (NCBI taxonomy): Eukaryota > Viridiplantae > Streptophyta > Pinopsida > Pinales > Pinaceae > Picea > Picea sitchensis. The sequence goes on along the minus strand of SNQJ01S0179539.1, from coordinate 435 downwards.
ATATCTAGCTAAAAAATAACACACACATTTGCAGAGAGAAACTGAGAAAGAAGAAGCAAGAGATAAAGAATAGAAGAATTTTCATTAACCAAATGAATGAATGATAATTTACACACGATATACTCTATATAACTCAACCAATGTGCACTGGAGGATAAGCCAATGCTCCATAGTGGTGGTCTAGAGTGATTTGGACACACCCCAACAATTACGGGAGTTAACTGCCACCTAGTCTAGTTTCTCGGGCAGTTACAGGAGTGAACTACCATCTAACCGAGTTAACTATTCTATATGTCTTCATTTAACTGACTGGAACAGAGTGAAGTGAGGAGGAGATCATGGAATCATGGGTAATGCACTAGTTTGGTGATGATATCAAGGACAATGTGCATTAGTTGGTGATGATCCCAATGTTGCATAGTAATAATCCCAATT
>SNQJ01S0179538.1:19552-30895 GCA_010110895.2 Picea sitchensis | reverse complement strand
GGGGGCAATGATGAGTATAATGACCAAACTCACCGCAAAGGGCACAAGGGAAAGAGGTTTTGATAGTATTGTTATTTCTCCCTTGACGCCTGTTGTTATTGCCCCCCTGGGGGTTCTGATTCCCTTGGTTCTGGTTGCCCCCAGTAGGTTGGTTTTGTTGGGGGTGATTCCCGCCTTGGCCTAGGTTGTTATTGTTTCTGTTTCTTCCTTTCTTTTTGGCATTATTCGATGGATGGGTCGGATTTGCCGTATTCAGCTGTTTGAAATTTTGATATTGCTGAATGGGAGAGGGTTGAACAAAATTCACCCCACCGTGAGGGTGTGGGGGTGCCATGGGTTGTGGAGGCCTAGGAAATGGAAAGTATGTATTTTGTGGGAGTTGTGATCTGTAAGGTACATAGGAAGGTGTGGTGCTTTCGCTAGTACTCAAAGTATAAGCTAAGGTAGAGGGGGTACCAGAACTTGTTTGGATAGGTGGATGTATTGGGGGTGCCGGCGGTGGCCCACTGATGGGCGGAGGAATAGCAACAGGGTATGGCTGTTGATAAGGGGGTGGGGGATAATAAGAGGTTCCCCCATACGTCGACGGATATTGAGGTGTGTCATACATTGATGGTGGTTGGGGTTGAGGACGCTGATGTGTGGTATTACCAATCAATCCGTTTACTGAGTGAGACATCCCGGGTTTGTCTTGACCAAATGACACGGGTTTGGGGAGGTCAGGAAGTACTGTGTATAAGTACCCTGATTGTGAATAGATGAGGTCGTATTGTTGAGCCTTACTGATGGCTTCTTCTTCGGATTGAGGGAAGGTGGAAGCTACATATTTACCGAGGAGAGAGACAAGTGATCTGAGAAACCAGTCAAGACACTGTTTTAGTTTTGGTGGTTTTAGTTTTGCACAAACTACGTCGTCTACGCCACTCGTGAATGTGATCAGCAATATGTGTGGCTGAGGTTTGTTTGAAATTAGAGAGTAGTTCAAGACCACTGTCATGACGGATTGGTAATTGGAAGAAGGTCAAAAATGTTTTGGCCAAGGACTCGAAAGTCACATGGGACCCTAATTTTTCATCTACATACCATTTGGCTGATGGGCCAATGAGTGTGCGTTGAAATAATCGTAGTTTGATGGAATCATCCATAATGCTGTTGGAAGAGCACCATAGGTGGAAAGTCATGACATGGTTGGCAGGGTCATCTCTTGCCTTTCCTTCAAACTTAGGGATGTCTGAAGGTAGTTCGGTAGACATTGCAGGCCATGTGGGGTCATGCAATATAGGATCATTTGCGAGTTTGCTTAGATCTGGTATGTTAAGAGAGGCCAAATATGGCATCTGCAGTGGGGGGGGGAGGATTAACTCTAGCCATGGTGTGAGTGTGTTGTGAACCTAACGCTTGAGGGGGACTAGGTGGGTTGGTACTTCCCCCTTGAGAGGAAGTTGGTCCTCTGCTTCCATGTAGAGGAGAGCGAGTGGACGGAGGGATTTGGGAAGTGGACCCAAGTAATGTGGAACCAAGCAAAGCTGATCCTAAGACAGTGGCACTCAGGAGTGTGTGAAGGTGGTGCTGATGAGTTGGCAAGACTAGGAACTCCCCTTAAAATAGGAGGGAGGTTTAGTAAGTGTTTGGAACGACGAGAGTTCTGTGGGTCCCCTATGATGTCTGACTAGCTGAGTGGATGTGTGCAAAATGTGATGAGAGAAAATAAACAAGAGCCTTTGTTGCAAATTTTGAACTTTACACAATATATATATATCTAGATAAAAATGTAATCAAAAGTGCATCATACATAAAATATTTTGAAAAAGAAGCATATATGTGGATAAGTGGGTTTTGTCCGCGTGGGGAATCAAAGAAAACAAATGCTCGTGTCCTAAAAGACGTAACGTCCTTCGTCTCAGATAGCACTGGACCTTCCAATAGTACTCAACAGTGGGGTCTGAAGTCACCGGAAGAGAAACTAGTGAAGGATGAAATAATCGGTTATAATGAGGGGTAAAGGGGGCATATCTTGAAAGAGCTGGTGATATTTCCCAATAGCCACACAAAATTCGATCAAGGTGCAATTGCAGCCCACAATTTCCACCTGGGTAGATGTCCTAAAATTCAGTTACTAGGTACCTCGGTCAAAGTGCGACATTTAGATTTTCGGCCTAAGAAATGGGTCACGGGTTGGATCCCGTCCAAGAGGTGGGTGCCTCAGGGGGGGACGCAGAGAACAACCGGACCTCGGCCTTCAACCCTTCACGGGTCTCTCCCTGCCTTATGGTGTTAGGAACACTGGACATGGAGGATTTTCAGTTCTCTATTTGACAATGTGAGAACTAGATAACGGGGAGTTATTTGGATGCCTATCCCCGAAATCCTACCTAGGCTAAAAAAATTCTCTTGGCACCTCCTGTGGAGGAAAACTTAGTGAGTTTTTTAGAAAATTTTTAGATGTAGTTGTTTTGAGGGATTGGGGGTATGAACCAACCTCGTTGAAATTAAATGGGAGTGGATAGTTTCGTCAAGAAAAGGGTGGGGTGTTTCGGAATCCCTTTGGAGGAAACTTACTTTGACCTCCACGTTTCAAGAAGAAACTATGTGAGTGATAAGTGACTTTTGTGTGTGAATGAGTGAAAGTGTGCCAATGTTTTAATGAATTAGGTGTCACTTTGCTGCATGTGGACTTCGCTTGGTCCTTACAAGTGTTGATTACCTAATTAACTAAGTGCCTTTGGTACAACCTTGAGTAATTCAAAAGTCCCTAGGAAACTAGCATGTGGACATGTGGGTCCTTTACTATTCCTTTAACTCCCTATTGTGATTTAATCTAAGAAAATNGAAAAGGGTGGGGTGTTTCGGAATCCCTTTGGAGGAAACTTACTTTGACCTCCACGTTTCAAGAAGAAACTATGTGAGTGATAAGTGACTTTTGTGTGTGAATGAGTGAAAGTGTGCCAATGTTTTAATGAATTAGGTGTCACTTTGCTGCATGTGGACTTCGCTTGGTCCTTACAAGTGTTGATTACCTAATTAACTAAGTGCCTTTGGTACAACCTTGAGTAATTCAAAAGTCCCTAGGAAACTAGCATGTGGACATGTGGGTCCTTTACTATTCCTTTAACTCCCTATTGTGATTTAATCTAAGAAAATCTTTGAAACTATCCTAGATTATGATCATGTGGGCATGTATGGGCCCGTTACAAAACCTTCAAACTTCCCTAGTGATTAAATCTAAGAAAGTAAATTTCAACACTATCTTATCTTTGTACCATGTGGGCATGTATGGGCCGGTTACAATCTTAAGATGTGTTTGAAAAATAAACTAAGAGGAGTCCCAAGAGGGGCTGTTGTCCTCTCCTAAAGGTTTTAATCTTCTTTAAGGGAGATTAAATTGTCCCACAATCTTTTTTTGATTCTCAAGGTCGCTTGGAAGCGCGAGAGAAGAGCATACTAAGCGATTGTTATCCAACTTCTATTCCCAATGCAAGTTTTATGTGATTACAAATGATTTCCAACTTACACTTTTAGCCAAAGCAAGCCATCCATGTGGCGAAAATGAAACCAAAAGAGGAAATAATGATTTTAAACCCCCTAAGTGCCTATGTGTTTTGACTAATCCCTTTATATGAAGAGGAAACTAAGTGTGGTGCAGCTTAAAACATGCATGAAATCACTTTCAAGAAGGCTAAGGGCCTTCCCCAAATCTCAAAAAAACCTTACAACGTGTATTTTTTGCATAGGTGCGCCGATCTTAGTGTAGACAGAGGCGCACTGAGTGCTTGTGCGCAGACCGAAACGAGCTTATGGGTGAAGGTGTGCAAAACAGAACCGTGACTTAGGCGCATGTGCGCACGATGCGCGTCTGTGGGCCAAAAAACCCATGCACAGATGACACACGGCTGTGAAAGAGAATTCCAGATGGATGTTTTGCAGGTTGGCTTAGGCCAGTTAATGCACCTGCAAGTTAAATAAACCAAAAGAAGAGCTAGAAAAACCCAAATGGGGTAGGAAATTGATACCTTTCCCCGGTGGAGTCGCCAATCTGTTGCGCCTCTTTCGTCACCTTAGTGAGCAAAACAGAGGTGCTTGCAAGCTTAGTTGGGTTTGCTAAGCAGGACATCTGTAAGGAAAAGGGTTAGTGAAAGAAATATAAAAGAAAAACTAAGAAATAAAATAACAACTAAACTAATGAGCATAGGGACATAAGGACAAAAGAAACAATAAGACCCATGTCACCAATGGTAAGGTTGATATTAGTGAAAGAAAACACCAAGAAGAAAGAGGACCATGAGTCCCTTCTTCCTCCGAGGGAGGGCTCTTGGACCCCCACAAATAAGCTCTTCTTACAACTTTGAAATGAAAATGGTGAAATAATTCTTTGCTAATCCACTCAAGGGGTGAAATGAATTGCCCAATGCAATGATGCTAGTATACTCTTGATGAGAATAGAGGATTCCTCAAGAGAATAGTGGCAGCATAACTTTGCTATTGAATTCCTTGAAAAATGAAGTGCACCCATGGCCTTTTTATAGCACCTCTTTGAGGTATTGTGCAACCAGCTTGTAGTGTGTAAAGAGGCTAATTAGGGCATTTCTAGGTCTTTGACTAGCCACCTAGTCGAATCTAGTCCATATTTGAGTGTCAAATCAACTTGGAAGCTGAACTAGAAGTGGGTGGGAGGCCAACCACTCTCATAAATGCGCCATTCTCAGATGTGTATGGCTTTTTGCGACCACATTCACGCATCAGGGTCATGTGCGCGTTGCTTGCATTTCTGTTTTGCGCATGTGCGTGCGCGCCCTGTGTAGTCATAACACACTTTAATTTTGTCACTGGTTGTATAGTTTTTAACCCTTTGGAAATGATTTTGTGGTAATTTTTGTCCATGGGTGACCTCATAACTGTTTGGCGATGCTGAATTCTTATAACCATTTGCGGACGAAATTTCAGTGATAACACTAGGGTCTTTGTCTTTATATCTAGGTAGTGAGCCTTCTTGAAATAATTGCTTCATGGTAGTTATTATGGGTTAACTATTTCGTCAATGACTTCTTGAGCCAATCATCAATATGATTCTTCATGGGCACCCCGATGATGTTTTGTTTAACCCTTAGCATGAATATTTCCTCTTAAATCTCCTAAAAATCGGAGTGTAGCTACTTTATTTATGCCAAGTGTTCTTCATTATTATTTATAAAAGTAACAAGCCACCGCTTAGTTTCATCCTCTAGAAAATTAGTGAGTTCATCGAAGTCGTTGGTCCATGATGCTTTAATCATGCTCAACTCTGTTTCCAATTGCTCTTTTGTTGTTATGCCTAAATCTGTTACAAATTGTGGGCCCTCAAGGTCCTTGACAATTTCTAGTGATTTTAAGAATGCATTGCTTCCTTTATCATTCACTCTTGTACATGTGGCAATTGAATCTCTTAACATTTGTATCATTTCCATCCATCATGCTTTTATCCATTTTATTCTTCAAATTGAAGGTAGTTGTTGCTGACTTCTATGATAGTTTCTTAGAATTATCATCCGTGCAACAAAAGTACTCAAGGCATTTTCATAGCAGGCATCACCGCGTTCCAAATCCTTTTGAAAATATTTCATTAGGCTGGCAATTCTTTGAGATAGGTTCCTCAGACTTGTAATGACTTCCCATGCTTGTGAAATAATAGTAAGTTGCTTATTAATATTTTCCACGACATACAATTTGATTCCATTTAACAATTTAGAGGTTTTTCTTACCCTTATCGATGTTCTAGGTGTACTAGGAGGCATTTGATTAAGTGCAAAAATGGCCAATGGCTATGCAAATAATGGCTTAGGACTTAATGCGTCCTCAAGTTAATTTATTCTTCTTTTCACTTTGATATTTTCCAACTCTTTCTCGGATATGGAATGGGCAAGAGCGTCTCCAGTAGTGATATTTAATTTAAGGAGTCCTAAGGGTTCGACTCCTGAGATGTCTAATTCTGAATTCCATGTTTGAGTGACTTTCTTATTCTTAACATGGTCTTTCTCTATTTTCAATGTTTTCTCTTCTTTATAATATTTAGCATTGTGTAGTGTCAAAGACTTCTCTTCAAAAATTGTTGGTTCCTCTTGGGCCAACTCCTTTGCAATTAGTTGAATTTCAGTGATTTTAATTACTACCCACTTGGGTATCTGGGCATTGTCTCTTTCCATATCAACTACATTCCTCGGGCTTCCTAAGTTTTGTGGGTCATTTCTGCTTGGGAATCTTTCTTTTTTGTTGAGATATTGCATGTGCTCTTTCAATATCAACAAGGGGTAGGTCTTCTCCATCATCTCCTCCAGCACGTCCTTCATTATTCTCTCCTCTGCACACATTTGATTCTTTTTTCCCTTGTGTAGAGGAGGAACTCCTATGTGAATGGGGAATAAAAAAAGATTGCACGTTGGTTGTGTCTTTTCCTCTTTGCCTTGTTATATTTTGTCCTTGAGTATTTGTACTAACTTCCATGACCAAATAATCATTACGTACATGCTTATCCTTCTTCATTGGGGTATTTGGGTCATTATCACCAGTTCCTTCGACAATCCTTGTAAAAAGGTTGCTATATATCATGGAATCCAAGTGTTTGGAGAACACTCCTTTAGGGTCGAATCCTCTCAAGAGTTATCCTTCCTTTAAATTGAATGGAGTAAGAATTTTAGACATTTCCATTAAAGGGGTGGAATTCCTCACTATCATGTTGAAAATATGAAAGGGTAATGAAATAAATTACTTATTTCTTTTTCTGTCAAACAAAATAGACCATGCCTTGTATTATCTACAAACCTATGCACTAAGATACCTATCACAAACAAATGTGAGAAGAAGAAGAGGGGTTACTTCACAACCATACAATCTAATGTAAGTATGGTTTTCTTCATAAAAACAAACTCCCTTCCCTTTGAGAAAATCTTACACTTCTTGAGTTATTACTTTGGGTGCGGCTCTAATCAACATATATCTAAATTCCCTACGGAATCTATCTTAAATAAGAAAGAAATGGAAAGGTACCTTGCGTTTCCAAAGAATAGGGTACCAATATTGAAGTGGTTCATTATCAACATCTAAATTTTCTCTTAGGGGCAACCCCTCAAAGATATTACAATAGGTGATTTCCTTGACCAGATACGTAGTCAAAAAAAAAATCTGATTCTTACAATAGTTGGTTAGCTGAAAGGAAATCTCATTTGAGATTACCTTGGCCTAGTCGAAGATGACTTCTTTTCGAAAATAAAAATGTAATACATACACAACTGACCTGTGAATGTGAGAAGTGTATTCTCATCCCATTAAGCATGCAAACAATCATGAAAAATCATGGTACGGCTTCATCAACAAAAATGTGTCGATGGTCGAGAGGTTGGACGACATATTTGTGGATGGAACCATAAAATCCTTTAATAAATTCTCTCCACCACCTTGATAATCCATGAAAGCATCAACTTCTAGAACCTTAAGACTTTTATTGGAAGCAAGCATTCACAACATCCTTTTAAATATTTTTGGAGTTAATAGAACATGGTTCTTCCCTTTGAGTGCTACCCAAATTGTTCTAATTTTTGGATCAAATATACGAGCACACTAGGAAACTAGCTATCTGAAGTAAAAAACTTCAAGCATACAACCAACATTTACCAATCCTGTCATTCGGATTTTGTTATTTTGTCTTTGTTCAAGAGTTAAGCTCTGATACCACTGATATGACATGGACCAATGGAAGTCTTTGTGTTGGTGGGAGAGAGTTATCTGTATCTCCACAAAAGGGCTCTTTCCTTCTTCTAGTTTCCATATTCCTTATTCTTCTAATGTAGTTTGATATACATGGCATGATCAATTATGAATTACGAAGCCCAAGGCTGTTTAAAGGCTAAGTGCATGAATTACATTTATTAAAACATCCTTTCCATACATACAAATTCCTTTTGAAATATAGGAAACCACAATTGGAAGTTATTTTGAAAAGAAAGTGATTCATGGGGAAAAGGGATAATTAATTCACATTATCCCCGGATCACTACCCTTTACCTCACAAATTGAAATTCATTAATGTGCAATAAGTGATCCTTGAAGAACATGCAAGGTGCATGATACTTATAAAGATTTCACTAAGTATAGATAGAGGGAGATCAATCCTTATAACATTAGTTGTGCGGAAGTGAAAGAAGTGAAGGGAAAAGTGTGTGGAAGTGCGGAGGTGCAGAGGTATGGTAAGTGCAAAGAGCAATATATGCAAGGTGTTGTGCACATGAGTTGTGCGGAAGAAAGGTTTGTGCAAAGAGGAGGGTGATGATGGGTCCTCCACACAAAAGGAAAAATAAACTAAGTATTGGGTTGTGTGGGAGAATGTTTTGTGCGAAGTGTGGGGAAATTGTTATAGAATGGGGAATCTCTCGCGTAGGATAAGGAATCCCGCACAAATCAATAAAATAGGTAAGCGTTGTTAAATTTGTTCCTAAGTATAAACAAAAGAAAAATGGGTGGAAAAAAGGGTTACATGTATGGCATTAAAAATAAAAGAAGGGGATGCATGAAAATGGGTCAATAAGGTTTTGATGTTAATTCTTGGAGCTCTCCATTTCTTGGTTTATTCTTGGTGCATCAAAGATTTGTTGTGATAGTTCAAAACTTCTACTAGCTTTCAAGATCAACCCATTGAAGGGTTATTATATCACTTGGAGAGAAGACGTTTTAGGGTTTGTTCCTTCCTTCTTCTATTGTTAACTTGGGTAAGTGCTCAATCCTTTGCTTTGTTTTTTCTCTTGGTTCCTTGGCAAGGGTTTTACGTATTTATTCGAGTTATAGTTGATCTTGTTGGTGAAGGTTTTTCCCTTGTGTAATCCTTTCTTGTAGGGCCTTGGTCTTCATACCTTATCTTGATTAGATAAGAGATTATTTTACCATAGGGGTTCTAATCTCTTAACCATAATCCTTAAGATAAGAATGACCAATTCTTAAAGGGACATTCTTCTTGATCCCATAAGCCCTAGCGGGAATAAGGCACTTGTCTTCTCCCAACAACCAACCAAAAAACCCTAAAATATAAAATCTTTTATTTTTTGTTTCTTTAGAAATAAATATAATGGTGAAAAATCAAAGAAAAATCTTAATTTGGATTTCTTTCCTAGTCTAGTGCATATATCATTGCTTATTTCATTTCCCAGACTAGTTTATTCAAGGGTTTGTGCTTAATTTTTTATCTCTAGCCTTGACAAGGCAAAATGGCCCTATAGAATTATGCTTCAAGGTGTTATCTAACTTTTTATGGGTTGATTTAAGGATTTCTCAAATATGGAAAATATGTAACAACAATAAAAATGAAGTTTGAAGAAACCCTAAGGCTAGGGTTTGGTGCTTAAAGGTTCATATCTACTCATACCTAGCTTATATTTCATTTCTAGAATGTTATTATGAGTTTATCTTGCATATTTAGTGGTGAAATTGATCTCCTAAGTGATTATAATTGTTTATCTTTCATTTGGATATTTTATTGGTGAATTCTAGTGCTAACATTGGAAACCCTAAGTGGGATTCACCACATATTTTTCAAGTTTTTGCTTAGTTCACTATTATATATCTATAGAACTTGATTCTAACATTTATTGAGTTGTTATTTTATATCATACATCTTTCCCTAGTGAAATCGTCCAAGACGTCTTGTTGACAAGTATATTTTCTCTCTCTTGGATGGTTCTCTCTTCACTTCAAGTCTGAAAATTCTGCGTTAATTTATCATGAAAACAAATTTAGAAGTTGTGGACATGCATAATATTGTCCCTTTTCTAGCAAATAATCGATTGGTAATCAAAGTACAAATTGCACCATTTATTTATGTTAGTCGATTACACTCTTTGTGCCCTAAAGTAGCTTAAAAGTGGTTCTTGCCTATTTGAATTTTCATTTGTTGAGTGTGTTAGTAACATTTCTTGTCCCGGGCAAAAGAGTATTCAAGTCCGCAAGTTGCAGGAGAAGTGCCCGAGCGCAGCGCAAAAAATCTCGTTTCAAGCTTCCAAGCGGGTAAGCGAGCGAAATTATATTGACGACGGTCCAGATTCATCCATAGGAGCAGATCGGCGGCTGGCGAAAAATCGCAGATAGCAGAGTTGTGCCAAAATTAGCGCAAATAGATCGCGCCTATATTGTATGAAGGGAAGAATAGTAGCCGTCCATCCAAAGGAGGCATGGCGCAAGATCCAGTCGCATCGGCTTTTCGGCAATCGCGAGTTGAAAGGGTGAGGGTTTTATGTCATCGAACATTTCGAAACCCCGAACCCCAAAAGTGCCAAAAGCATTGAAAGTCAGGCCCGTGATATCACGGAGCATTCTTAGCCGTCCATCCAAAGGGGACACCTGGCGGCCCGATTGAGCCTTCTCATCGTTTTATCCATCGCGACCCCAAGCCACAAGAAGCAGTTCCGTCATTTTCCCGATGCGTGAGGTGCCGGGAGCATCCATGGTTCGGGCCCACAATATCACCGAGTGAGTTTCAGGACCGTCAGATCTCAGAGAGATGCATGGCAACAGATTGAGCCGTCTCGGCGTTTCTGTCATCACAATTTCTAAATGCAGGGATTAGCTCCTTCCCATTCGCGAACACTGAAAGCTCCTTGGAAATAAGCACATGGTCGTAGCCCGTGGTCACTTGGGGAGAGAAAGGAGCTATGTGAAGAAGGCCAAAGGCGCCGAGTTTAGTTACAGAGGGGGTCATCACGATCTCCAGGCACCACCGGACCCGATCTCAATACTGTTTCTTGTTTGAAGTAAATGAAGGCAAGAGCGGGTGGTTGAAACCTCCTTTCATTTATTAAGTGTGGAGAATGGAGGGTCTGGCAAGCGGTCTGCTCGAAGAGGTCCTGTGTATCAATTTTTTCAAAGAAACCATGCCAAAGTCCTCGACTAGACAGAGAAGTCTGCACACGCTAGCCCAACACTTAATGGCTCAGCTACCCTCCTTACAGGAGCCATGCATAATTAAGGTGGCGCTTGAAGAAAGATATCAGTACGAGTTTGACTGAAGGGACACCAAGCTTTGGGTGACTGGACACGCCTATGTGAGGTGAAGTTTCTTGAGTATATAGACTCAGTCTTTGTATTTGGTAAGGGATGGATGGTTGAGCAAAGCTCCTGATTGTAAAGTTTTGATGAAGTGTTGGTCGCTCTGGTTATTGTGCAAGGCATTTGAGACTTCTTACTTTATGGATGTCAGCTTCTTTTCCATTTCTTTGTTTACTGTGTTAGAACAACTCGGAATTGGAGGATCCAGTCGAGTTACAACTGTTATAGGATGATGTAGGTTGGATCACTGTAACAGTTGCATTGTTTCTAATCGGTTCCTGTGAT
>SNQJ01S0179538.1:0-19542 GCA_010110895.2 Picea sitchensis | reverse complement strand
GAAAGGATTTTTGATAGAAATGATGTGTCATTAAAAGGAGAGACCTCGGAGGATGACACTGGTACTATTCAGTGCAACATTGGGACCGAGAGTGAGCCCAAGTTTGTCAAATTGTCAAGAAGTCTAACAAAGGAGCAGAGGTCTGAATACATTGGGCTTTTAAGGGAATTTGCTAATGTGTTTGCCTGGACCTACGAAGACCTCAAAACATATGACATTTCTGTCATCGAGCATAAAATCCCATTAAAAGAGGAGGCAAAGCCATTTAGGCAGAAGCTGAGACAGATCAATCCTATGCTGCTGCCTATCATAGAGAGGGAAGTGAAGAAGCTGCTTCAAGCTCAGATCATTGTACCACTGAGATACTCAGAGTGGGTGGCCAACTTGGTACCAGTAAGGAAAAAGAATGGAGAAATCAGACTCTGTGTAGACTTCAGAAATCTGAATAGGAGCTCACGAAAGGATAACTACCCCTTACCAAAGATGGAATATATACTACAGAGGGTAACAGGAGCATCCAGGATGTCCATGATCGATGGTTTCTCTGGTTAAAATCAAGTCTCTGTTCTGCCTGAGGACAGGGAAAAGACAACATTCACCACTCCATGGGGCACATTCATGTATGCCAATATGCCTTTTGGATTGATGAATGCAGGGGCAACGTTCCAACGTGCCATGGACATAGATTTCATTGGGGAAAATGATAGATTTGTGGTCATCTATCTGGATGACATCACAGTGTTTTCAAAATCTGATAGAGAACACTGTAGTCATCTTAGGAAGGTTTTCCTAAAATGCAGAAGTTTTGGCATCTCATTAAACCCCAATAAATCTCTATTCGCCATGCAGAAGGGGAAGTTACTAGGCCACATAGTATCAATGGAAGGAGTCAGGATTGACCCTAGCAGAGTTGAGGCAATACAAGCCTTATCAATCCCGAGGTCCAAGAAGGAGGTCCAATCCTTCCTTGGTAAGATTAATTTTCTGAGGAGGTTTGTGCCTAACTTTGCTGAGGAGGTAAAGCTTATAACAACCATGCTAAGGAAAGAAAATGAAGTGAGGTGGACTTCTGAATCGTGGAATTCCTTTGAGCAAATAAAGAAGGCCCTGTCTGAAGCCCCCATGCTTATCAGTCCCGATTACTCAAAGGATTTCCTTATTTTCTCCTTTGCTTTACCTGACACGGTAGCCGCTGTTTTATTACAGACAAACAAAGATGGGCTAGAGCAGCCTATTGCCTATTTCAGCCGAGCATTGAGGGATGCCGAAGTCAAGCATGACACTATGGAGAAGCAGGCCTACGCACTGGTAAAGGCCCTCAAGGCATTTAGAATCTATGTCCTACAGTAAAAAATCATGGCTTATGTCCCCTTAGCTGCTGTTAAAGACATTCTTATTCAACCTGACATAGACGAGAGGAGGAGTAAGTGGATAGCCAAAATTCTGGAGTTTGACCTGGAAATAAAGCCTACCAAATTGATCAAAGGTCAAGGTTTAGCCAAGCTGTTGGCTGAAGCCAATTGCCAAGCTTTAGGGATAAGTTTCATCAACGAATGCTCAGGAATCCAACAGGGTCTGCTGTTTGACATGGACCCTCAGAGGGAGCCCCCATTGGCTCGATGTCCTTGGTACAAGGATGTTATATAATTTCTACAGGAGTTGTGGCCTCTAGGTGGCCTGCAAAGAAACAAAGTAAGAGCTCTGAAACTCAAGGCAGTCAGATACTGCCTTATCGATCAAATTTTATACTGGAAAGACCCCCTGGGGGTATTGTTAAAATGCATGGATCCACAAGAGGCCGACAGGATCATGTTTGAATTTCACAGTGGCCTATGTGGAGGGCACCACTTCTAGAAGGCCACAGCCCACAAAATCCTCAGGGCTAGATATTACTGGCCCACCGTATTCACTGACGTCTGCAGAAGGGTCCGAGCTTGCATCAAATGTCAAAGATTTGCAGGAAAGCAACAACTCAAGTCTATGCCGTTAAATCCTGTGGTTGTTTCAGGACCTTTCCAGTAATGGGGCCTAGATTTCATTGGTGAAATTCACCCCGCTTCCAGTGGGAAGCACAGATGGATCCTGACTGCTACAAATTTCTTTACCAAGTGGATTGAAGCTGTCCCCACCAGGAGTGCTTCCCACAAGGTAATCATTGGGTTCTTGGAGGACCTCATCACAAGATTCGGCTGCCCAAGTAAGATTGTCACTGATAACGCAACCCCTTTCGGGTCTAAGCCATTAACCAAGTTCTGCGAGCAGTTCGAGATCAAACTGATTCACTCCACCCCATATTATCCACAGGGCAACGGTTTAGCAGAATCCTCCAACAAAAGCCTGATAAGAATCATCAAAAGATTGTTGGAAGACAACAAGAAGGCCTGGCATTCAAGATTAAAATTTGCTCTATGGGCCAATCGAGTGGCCATGAAGAGATCTATCGACATCTCTCCTTTCCAATTAGTCTATGGAGTGGAGGCTATTTTCCCTTCTCATTTAGCCATTCCTGTAACAAAATTCCTCCAGGATCATCAAGAGGAGCCTAATGACATGATCAGAAGGATTCATTAGCTTGTGGAGGTCCAGCAGGCCAGGGAGCAGGTAATGGACAAAATTCAGGACCATCAACAAAGGATCAAAAAGGTTTTCGATAAGAAAGCCAAGAAGGAAGAATTTCGCATAGGAGACCTGGTGCTGAAATGGGATGCTCCGAAACAAGATAAGGGCAAGCACGACAAGTTTGATGCTCCGTGGATCGGGCCCTTCAAAATCTATGAGGTTTTCTCAAATAACACATATCAGCTGTAGGATTTGGAGGGTGAAGAGGTTTTCAACAACCCAGTAAATGGGCATTTTTTGAAGAAATATTTTGACTGAGCCTTCGATGGCTCCTTTGTTTGTAGATATTGTCCTTTGGTTCCTTGTTTGTTTTTATTTTTCGGCTTAATAAATGACTCCATGGCCCAACAACAAGGCACTGAAACTGCAAAATGAGTCCTTAGAGCATCACACGGATGACTCTATCCCCCATGGAGCCTAATGTTAGTAACATTTCTTGTCCCGAGCAAAAGAGTATTCAAGTTCGCAAGTCGCAGGAGAAGCGCCCGAGCACAGTGCAAAAAATCTCGTTTCAAGCTTCCAAGCGGGTAAGCGAGCGAAATTATATTGACGACTGTCCAGATTCATCCATAGGTGCAGATCGGCGGTCGATGGAAAATCGCGGATAGCATAGTTGCGCCAAAATTAGCGCAAATAGATCGCGCCTATATTGTATGAAGGGAATAATAGCAACCGTCCATCCAAAGGACGCGTGGCGCGAGATCCAGTCGCATTGGCTTTTCGACAATCGCGAGTTCAAAGGGTGAGGGTTTTATGTCATCGAACATTTCGAAACCTCGAACCTCAAAAGTGCCGAAAGTTAGGCCCGCGATATCACGGAGCATTCTCAGCCGTCCATCCAAAGGGGACACCTGGTGACCCGATTGAGCCCTCTCGGTGTTTCGTCCATCGCGACCCCAAGCCGCAAGAAGCAGCTCTGTCATTTTACCGATGCACGAGGTGCCGAGAGCGTCTATGGCTCGGGCCCACAATATCACCGAGTAAGTTTCAGGACCGTCAGATCTCAGAGAGACGTGTGGCACTAGATTGAGCCGTCTCGGCGTTTCGCTCATCACGATTTCTAAATGCAGGGATTAGCTCCTTCCCATTCACGAACGCCGAAAGTGCCTTGGGAATAAGCACATGGTCGCAGCCCGTGGTCACTTGGGGAGAGAAAGGAGCTGTGTAAAGAAGGCCAAAGGCGCCGAGTTCAGTTACAAAGGGGGTCATCGCGATCTCGAGGCGCCACCAGACCCGATCTCAATACTGTTTCTTGATTGGAGTAAATGAAGGCAAGAGAGGGTGGTTGAAACCTCCTTTCATTTATTAAGTGTGGGGAATGGAGGGTCTGGCAAGCGGTCTGCTCAAAGAGGTCCTGTGTATCGATTTTTTCAAAGAAACCATGCCAAAGTCCTCGACTAGACAGAGAATTTTGCGCACGCTAGCCCAACACTTAATGGCTCAGCTACCCTCCTTATAGGAGCCATGCATAATTAAGATGGCGCTTGAAGAAAGATATCAGTACGAGTTTGACTGAAGGGACACCAAGCTTTGGGTGACTGGACACGCCTCTGTGAGGTGAAGTTTCCTGAGTATATAGAATCAATCTTTGTATTTTGTAAAGGATGGATGGTTGAGCAAAGCTCCCGATTGTAAAGTTTTGATGAAGCGCTGGTCGCTCTGGTTATTGTGCAAGGCATTTGAGACTTCTTACTTTATGGATGTCAGCTTCTTTTCCATTTCTTTGTTTACTGTGTTAGAACAACTTGGAATTGGAGAGTTACAACTGTTATATGATGATGTAGGTTGGATCACTGTAACAGTTGCATTGTTTCTAATCGGTTCCTGTGATTTTCTTAGCGCTGAACAACTTGGAATTGAAGGATTCAGTCGAGTCACCCCTCAGCTCCTTGAAGCTCTGAACCAAGAGGATCTTGGCTTTTGATTTTTTCATCTTCAAGCTTCCGAAGGCCTGTCGCCTGAGGTAGTCTTGCTCGCCCTTCTCACAAGTCTTCCCTCTATCACCTTTTAGCCATCTACTAACAGAAGTTGGATCAAGACCTCCCTTGCTTTCTACATACCAGGCCCAGTCTCCTGAGTTAAAGCTATATCTTCTCAAGTCTTTACCCATTTGATCATCCCATTAAACAAATCGTGACGTAAAACTGATGGGCATCGGGCTCTGCTCCTGAAAGCAATCGGGCAGTGACAGATATATCAAAACCCAGGCTGATCATGCTATTACCCATAAAAAATACACAATAAAAAATGCCCCATACATATAAAAGAAAATCGAGATGCAACAAACCCATAAAAATTACAACAAACAACATGTTGATTTACTCATGCATCTAAAAACATATATAAAAATGTGAATGCATCCAGTAAGCACACAACGAACACACAACATTCAAATATTCATTTGCAAATCAGAATAATCATAATAAAATAACATACACTTATTTTTTTATAAAATTTAACCAATTGGTTGCATACGAAGGATGGACCTCCCAACTATAGGCATTGTTGTTTATTTTCTCTCAACAACAAATCACCCTCGAGCTAAGACTATGAGTCCACAAGGAGATTTATCCCTCTAGCTATCCACTCTCTACACTCAGCAACCCAAAACCCAGGTTCTACTCCTACAACAATTCCAATCCACCAATTCTCTCTTCCCCACAACCTTCACAAGCCAAGGAATGTACCCCCTTCATTGCTCACAATCCCTCGAGATGTACCATTAATTTATCAGGGATTCCAATGCACTTGGTTGGTCGAGAAATCTCTCAGCTATGGAATTTAGGAACACTCGGCTACTTCAGAAGTGCTCACAACAACCTTCACAAGGCTCTTGAGCCATTTCCTCAACATGAAAATGCACTACATACTTACTTCCTATTTAATAGGTGCACATGCCACATTTATAGCATAAAACACTACCAAGCAATGGCCACCTTCAAGCACAACATGGCTAGTTTTCTTCCCAACACTCCACTCTGCTCAAACTGCGCAAAATCTATATGAAAAGACTCTACTTTCTGCATACAAATTTCCTTCTCTTTCCCCTTGATTGATTGACTCACACTATTCCCAAGGATGATTATACTTCAACCCCATGCTCCCAATAACTATGGGACGCAAATCATCACACCCACCCTCTTACATGAGTTTAATGATTGGATTTGGGATCAATCAACAATAAATAAAAGGTTATACACAGTGATAATAATTTTAGGAATGTGGGTTGAATTAATACCCATGAGTAAAATCCCCCTTAGACCCCTCTCTCTTATGGAATCATAAACCTCCATCGTTTCCACCCCTCTCATACCACAAGTAACAATTACTAATTTATTAATCATTTCAATGTTCATTGTATACAATCCCCCCCTAAACATATCAATTAATATGAGATCTTTGCCTCAATCATATCGACTCACCTACCTAATTCACATTTATACAATTACATTATAATTTGCAAGGATTAAAGCTAGGGATATTGCATTCCTCTCCCCCTAATTTTTTCACTATCTTCAAGGCACAATACCATATGGTGTACATGCATTTACAATTCTAGGATCCCCGACCTTTAATCAACATATAGGTTCTCCAACATAATATCACATAGGCATTCCACCCTAAATATAAATACATAGGCACTTTGGCCCCAAAACAAAGATACATAGACACTTTGGGCCCAAAAAAAGATACGTAAACCAATGACATTCCCCTACAACTACCTCGATTTCCATGAGCTCTCTTCCTCTTGAATTTCCCAACCCAAGGAATGTACCCCTTTCATTGCTCTCAGTCCATCGGGCCATACCATTAGTTTATCGGGGCTGACCCAATGGATGTGCCCTCTTCACTGTCCTCAGTCCATTGATATGCATCATTTGTTTATCAAGGTCTCTCTGGCACATCTAACTAGGAATCCCACTACTGGGATCTCAAGGGACTCACTTATAGGAAAACTACCAGTATAAATAACCAGTAACAACCTTGTTGCTGCAATACAAATCGCATAGGAGTTCACTCTTCAGGCCTGACAACCTGGTTCTTCAACAGTACAACTCCCACACATGAGCTCACTCTTCAGGCCTGACAACATGGTTCTTCTGAGAGCCTGAAAACTTGCTTCTTCTATTATTTTATAGAGTTTTGCTTCCTTGATTTACTCTCCCTTTAGGCTCAAGCATCCCTTTCACTGTTATATAGTTCCTCAAGAAGTCAATCATTTTCCAAGATGTTCTTGTGTAGACAAATGATAAATCACTACTAGAATTCCACTAGCAATCTATGAATTGTGGCAATCATCCCATTTGCATCATATGCATACAACCAATATGACACATCATCATACAAATTTTCAATTATAAATTTTTAATTTGTTTTATGGAGAAAAATAGAATTTCTCAAGCATGAATTTTTTACTCAATATGTTTGTCTCTTTTAGCTGTAGATATCAATATTCCTTATGGGATTACATCCCTGCCATATCCAAGACCATTCTCCCTTCAATTTTCCCAATTTCCCTGCAACTAAACAAATTGTTAGCATATCATAACAATTTTCAATTATTAATTTCTCAAATTTGTTTTATACAGGAAAATAAAATTTGCCATGCGTGAGTTTTCTTCTCATTGTGTTTGGCTTGCATAGAGGTAGGCATCGGTCTTCTATATGGTCTTACATCCATGCCATATCCAATTCCATTCTCCCTACAATTTTCTCAATTTTCTTGCAGCTAGACAGATTGTTAGCAATTTTAAATTATAATTTTTCAAAATTGTTTTGTACAGGAAAACAAAATTTCCCAGTCTTGAGATTTATGCTCGTTATGTTTGGATCATGTAGTAGTAGGCATCGGTCTTCTTTATGGGATTACATCCATGCCATATCCAAGACCATTCTCCTTGTAATTTTTTCAACTTTAATGCAACCAGAGAAATTGTTAGCATTCATGCACATTTATAACAGTTCATGAAATGATCTCAGAATTGTATCTAACTAGAAATTTGATTATTTCCAGCCATTATTCATATTAAAATGAAATGAAACTATCATTCATGTACCTGCATTATCAATGTACAAATATTTTCATAATGCAATCAAACTTCACCAATAAATAAAACCAATGTGCCAACAATCATGGCCACATATACACAATGCAACCTTGCAATGGCTCTGAAATACCATATGTTATTTTCATGTATTCCACCATGTGAATTGGAAATTCTGGCCAACGCCTCAACACATTATCCAAACTCTTCCCCAATTACTTCCTCGATTATTTGGATACCTTCCTCTTCAACCCATACACAACACTACGAACCTAATCCCTTAGTGCTCTATTGTGTCGGTAAAGAGGTTGCAGTGCAAACATCGATTACACAGGGGGAAAACCATGAGTCACTTGTATGGCACTATATTCCTTCCATTTCCAACCACATCATGGCCTCACACATGACCATATATAATGACATCTATTTCTAAATAGGAGTAATTTCTCCTAGCTTAACTTGGTTATGATATCATAACCAAGTTAAGCTAGGAGAAATTACTCCTATTTAGAAATAGATGTCATTATATATGGTCATGTGTCATAACACAATATTCAATTAAATTTATCATAAATGCATTCAAGCATTACTTGGCATGTGAAAGAATTCTGGCATTTTCTTTTTTTTTTTTAATATCAGTTTCAAATATTGAAATTTTGATTGAGGAATTCTTACCTCAATTCCTTCAACATTATTGAAATTTTGATTGAGGGAATTCTTACCTCAATTCCCTTCAACATTTATGCTTCCTAACAACCCCAAATGCATACCTATATGGATGTTATCAATTTACTTGATGCTATCTGACCAACTAATATTGTTGTGGCAACTTGCAGGCTCCCTTTTATTGACTTCTTTATCAACAGCTTACCATCCTCATTTTTTTCTTCATATGGATAGTTTCTTCATATGCATCAACATCATCCACATCTCTAGTCAAGTTATAAAAATTTCCTTGGATACACAATCCATTATTAGTCGTAACCAAATATCACAATATCATTATTGCATGGACATTTATAACCACAAATTACTTTTAGTCTACAATTATGCCATATCAATTTCTTGCGAATCCCTATTCATCTGCTCAAGACTAAACTGCCTCCAATGGAATGATATATTTTCCAGTGTTACTTAGAATTGAAATTAAACCTTCATTATTCCATCCTTATTTTCACCTATACCATACTTTCACTGTGCACTCTGATAAAATAAATTGCTTTCTCAGATATACCATAGAAATATTTACCAAAGAAAACACTTGAAAGATAGATAATAATTGAACTTGTGTGTGTAATTGTGAAGAACTTCTTGTGGTGTATTTATACTTTTCCAAGCTAACTTCTTTCCTTAATTTAGGGATTTCTTGTTACAACCAATTTACCCTTTGACCAAGACTTGTAACTAAATAGGGGCTTCTTAACCATTCTTCAGGGCTTCCAACTTCACTAAGTCGTAACTCCTCAATCGTGAGGAATCACGTGGTGTACCACCTATCACCAAAAACAACACGATGAGGACTATCGATCCATGAGTATCTTACCTGCATTTACACTGTCCTTCATGTCCATATTTCTCGACCAACTTCGGGTCCCATAACCACACCTCCAGGGCTTCATTTAGATTTCATCAAATGCACCCATCACATATGTTGACATCAACCACGCTAACTTACCATAAATATCAACCACATCAATAGGCTTCCATAATTCTCCAAGGGTTGACATCAATATCTAAGGGTTGACATCAATGACAACCAACTATCCAAACCAAATGCACAACATGATCTGCTTCCCTATCTAATGGACCTTAGGATTACTGTGGAATAGACCCACACAATATTCATTTAGGGAGTCTTATATTCTTTCTAGCAATCCCTTCACACAACACTATCTCCTGAGTGCTTCTCTTCTTATTAACAATTCCTTGCTATTAAGCTTAGCCTCCTTTATTTCCAAGGGGTTAAGCTTAGCCTCATTTATTGCTAAGGGGTTACACTTCCAATGGTGCCTCTACACCACTGCATAGGAACTATCATATGCATCAATACTCTTATTTCAAATTAATACACACCTTTGGCATGTACCTCTAACATATGGAAATGTTTTCCCAAAATTGACTGGTTTTGGAAAACTTTCACATTGAGCAATTGTATGGTTCTTAGAGTCCAATTTCCCTTTTTCTTGTAGAATTATAACACAACCGGATGCCTCCTAGGAGAACCTACTACTTTTATCATGTTTTACCTTGGATTACCTTTTCAATGGATGTACTCATGCCTCATTCTGATTTATGAGCTCCAAGTTATGGCTTCCTGAAATTTCCATTTCTGCTTAATTGTGCCCATCAAGTCCACCAACCACCTTCCTTCTATTTACTTGAGAAATATCCCACTCAAACCTAAATTAGGAGTGGATATTTGGATTCTCCTATCCAATATATTTCCAATGACTACTTTCTTGCTCAATTCTGAGCATTGAGCAGAAAGTTATAGTCAATTGAATATTGCTAATTCACCCCTTTTGTGCACCTGCTCCCAAGTGCAAAATAATCTCAAACACCAACTTTGGCCACCTACAGAGGTAAATTTGTTAGGAACCAAGGATTTTTTTTTATGATACATAGATATTAATGATGACATGGAATTCATAACAACTCTCATATTTTTAATCTGATGCACCAACAAAAAACTGCAACAATATGGAAATGACAACTTTGTCCCTTTTCGCCCCTTTTTCCAGACTTATAAGTTTTAAACCAAATTGGCTATCTTCCAAACTATGCACTCCTGGAAAAATTTCACTAAACCAAAGTTGTCTGTCTTGATGAGTATACAAAATGTCAAATAAATAATATTTTCCATCTTGGGACCCTTTTCATCCTCTGAAAATCCCAAAAATCCTCAAAAAGTGGTCCAAAATAGTGGATTTTTCTCTATTTTGGCACCTCCACTCCAAACTCCTTAGAATCTGGCCAATACCTTCACACAATATTTCCATGTCTTCTTTTATGACACTCTGTACAAGTTTGAACAATAACTATGCTCCTGTCATTGAGTATGACCATGATCTTTAAAAACATGTAATTTGCATTTTTTGGAAAATCAGAGCATAATTGGCCAATGACCCTCTTTGGCACTTCTATAGCCCTCAACATTTAAAAAAAAAACCATAAAATATTATATTCTTTTGAGTTATTATGCTTTTGTTATGACCAAAATATGATTTTGTCTCTAGACTTGGTTTTTTTTGTTCAAGTTTTTTTTTGGTTTAAGACTATAGGACAATTTTGTCTATGTGGTATCCTTCTTCTCTTCTTCATTTTCGAATCCCACACACACATCAATTCTACATTATGCACCAATATTCAACGTGCGCTAGATCCACAATACACAACGCTAATATTTAATGCACATCCCTTGCACCAATATGCAATGTGCACAACTTTTATATCGCGCACCAATATACAATGCATGCAACTTTCTATACCACACACTGATATCTAGTTTGCGCAAATTTCTATACCGCGCACTAATATCCACTGCACACAACTTTTTATACCATGCACCAATATTCAGTGCGTGCAACTTTCTATATCATGCACCAATATCTAGTGTGCACAACTTTCTATACCGCGCACCGATATCCAGTGTGCACAACTTTTTATACCATGCACCAATATCCTGTGCACACAAATTTTGATACTGCACACCAATATTACATGCACATAATCAATTCTACACCATGTAACATCAATATTCAATGCGCACGCACTGCGCATCAATAATATGCGTGCACCACCAATTTTGCACCGTGCAATGCCAATATTCAATGCACACACATTGTACACCAATATTATGCATGCACCACCAATTTTGCATCACGCAACGCCAATATTTAGCACACATAATTCCTTTATTTGCTTAACTGATTTTTCCATATTTCTAGCTCGCAACCATCGTGAAAATTCCCGACTTGCCTGCCTAAACCAAATTCAATTGATTGGTATTTGAAATGACCCCTCCATAACAACCATTCTAAGTGTGATTCCGACTTGAATTGCTTAGAAATTTGGATTTTTCACTCATATTTTACTGTTTTCCCCAAATTCGACACAACTCAAATGTTGAGATGATGAATTTTACCAACTTCATGCCAATCTTTGGCCCATACAAGTCCGGTGTTGAGCCAAAAGCTTTGATACCATTCTGTAACATACCCAACACCCAACCTGAGTCCAGTCACTAAGGAAACGACTAGCCTGCTAAATACTAAATTGAAAATGCCCCATACATATAGAAAAAACTCATAGGCAACAAGCCCATAAAAATTACAACAAACAACATGTTGATTTACCCATGCATCTAAGAACATATATAAAAACGTGAATGGATTCAGTAAGCACATAAAAAACACACAACATTCAAATATTCATTTGCACAATGGAATAATCATAATAAAACAACATACACTTATCTTTTTATAAAATGTAACCAACTAGCTGTGTACGAAGGATGAACTTCCCAGACATAGGCGATGTTGTTCATTTTCTCTCAACAACAAGCCACCCCCTAGCTGAGGCTATGAGTCCACAAGGAGATCTATCCCTCTAGTTGTCCACTCTCCACACTAAATGACCTAAAACTCAGGTTCTACTCCTACAACAATTCTAATCCACCCGCTATCTCTTCCCCACAACCTGCATAACTTAAGGAATGTACCCCCTTCACTGCTAACAGTCCCTTGGGCTAAACCATTCGTTTATTAGGGCTTCCATTGCATTTGGTTGGCCTAGAAATATCTTAGTTGGGGATTTTAGGAACTCTTAATTGCTTTAGGAGTGCTCACAATAGCCTTCACAAGGCTCTTGAACCATTTCCTCAACATGAAAACGCACTACAGGCTTACCACCCATTTTACAGATAAAAAATCCACATTTCTAGCATAAAATACAATGAAACAATGACTGCCTTTAAGCATAGAATGACTGGTTCTCTTCCCAACACTTCGCTCTCCTCAAGCTGCCCAAAATCTGCATGTAAAAACTCTCTACTTTCTGCATACACATTTCCTTC
Organism: Picea sitchensis; assembly: GCA_010110895.2. Lineage (NCBI taxonomy): Eukaryota > Viridiplantae > Streptophyta > Pinopsida > Pinales > Pinaceae > Picea > Picea sitchensis. Next base: position 6,804 of record SNQJ01S0179538.1, on the reverse strand, counting down.
TCTTTCCCATTGCTTGATTGACTCACACTCTTCCCAAGGATGATTATATGTCAACCCCATGCTCCCAATAACTATGGGACGTGACTCCTCACATCCACCCTCTTACATGAGTTTAATGATTGGATTTGGGATCACTCAACAACAAATAGAATGTTATACAAAATGATAATAATTTTAGGAATGTGGGTTGGATTAATACCCATGAGTAAAATCCCGCTTGGATCCCTCTCTCTTGTGGAATCATAGCCCTCTATCATTTTCATCTCTTTCGTATCACATCCAACAATTACTACTTTATTAATCATTTCATTGTTCATTATATAGAATTCACCCCCCCTGCCATAGCAATCAATATGGGCTTTTCGCCCCAATCATATAAGATCACCAACCTAATTCACATTTATACAATTACATTATAATTTGCGAGGATTAAAATTGAGGATGTTACACCAATAGTTCATTTTCTGATAATATTCCAAATCTTGAAGCTCAAATTTATGAAAATATTGCATCTCATGACCTGGATAATTTTGGATCCAATACTGAGTCAATATGATATGCAGTATTACACGAGGAAGTGAATGATTTTCTATGTATCACCCAAGTTTAAGCATGATAAATTGGTGCTTTACCCATAACCCCTTTACTTCCTCATCGAAGAAATACTTCTCGAACTAGAACTAGTACTAGAAACCATACTTTGGTTCACTTTGTAGAAGATTTGGTGGAATTAGCCTTACAAGAAATTATTCAACCTTTTGGCTTGATTCCTCCAACACCGATCAACCATGCTACTTTCCTTGTAGAAAGTGAACACTCAGATGGACAGTGAAATTCTTATTCTGAGTCAGATCTCTCAGAAGGATCAAACTCAGATTTTGATCATTCAAATCATTCAGACATGGCCAACAACTATAATCAACCTTGATTGGCTTGAGATGCTTTGACTTTTCCTAGTGTTGACGGGTGCAAAATCCCCCTTTGTCAATAGTATGGGTTACCCTCGGCAAGAAGTCCCAATTAGAACTCTCACCATTTGGAATAGGGAACTCATCCAGATTTTGGCCTGCAAACCATTTATAGTTTTGGTTTTACTGATTGTCGCTCGATCTAGCAATGAAGGTTAATGATGGATGGTTATGCAAACAAAAAATATAGATGAAAACTATGTAAATGCATGAAAGAAATCTAATCTACTTCTAATATATCCCATCCAAGCTAGGAGCAAGAAATATGCAAACGAAAGATGTAGATGAAGACTATGTAAATGCATGCTGGAAATCTAATCTACTTCTAATCTATCATGTCCTAGCTAGGAGCAAATTATTGTAAGTGAATGAGCTGTAATGAAGCTAAACTCTGCTTAAGACCCCACTCAGATAGTTGTCATGAAGGTGCAAATTTAGAAACACATGTATACACATACATAACCAGAAAAGTATAAATCATATCTATGCATACATCAACAAATCATGTAATCAAGGCATAAAATATAAGAAAGAGTGACAAAATTGTAAGAGTAACATAGACTACATAGAAATAGTCTATAAACAAACATGTCCTTACAACCCATGTGAACAACATACATTTCACTTGAAATAGTTCAAAGAAAAACAACAACACATGCAAGCTTTTCTCTCTATCAAACATTGGTCTTGAGGGCTTCTCAATATTAACAATTTCAACAATAGTACAACAAAGCTCCAAGGAATGGCTTTTGAATTTTAGTTGACACTGTCTTCCCAAAATAGTTCAGAAACGTACAATGTTTGAAGAGACAAAAAATCCCTTTCTTTAGGTACAATCCTAGTATTTATTGAGGCACAATATGACTCTTAGCCTTTTAATTCCTACCCCCATGACCTTTCATTTACCAGCCTTTGTCTTTACTCCCTTTATGATGATGAGCAACAAAGACAATGATTATATATCAAATTTGTCTTCTATTATTGGTGGGCCATCATATATTTCATCTATAGTGTGCCACATCCACCGTAATGATTGGCATGGGCATTAGGAGCATTGATCATCATATAGTTCAGATTCCCTCTTCAACCATTTGAGCTTGATTCTCTTTGTTGCTTCCTGTTTCCAGGATAATTGATATTGTCGTTAATATTGCACCAGAGTACTTTGTTTTAACTCATTCAGGTATAATGATGCTCATAATATTAACTTCTCTAGTCGAGTTGGTATTGTGTTGGGTTTCTCCATTTTCGTCGATGTCATTGTTTGTTTTCTCGTTGATCATGAGTTTATTTGGGGTGTACACCAAAAGAGAGATATTGCACCTATCGAATGTGAAGGGATCCAAATGTTGAATCTCTTAAAAGTCTTCTCCTCATGTTCATCGACGAGATACGATAGTTATTATGATATATTCTTCTTGGCGGGTTGGACAAGTTGTCCTCAAACCCTCTTGTGGGAATGGCTTGGTCTAAACCAAGAAAAATTAGAGTATGGGGGTGTGCCATGTTGTCAAAATGGGTATGAGGTGATTTCCTTTATGGTGAAGTGAGTGGAAAATAAAATTACACAAGACCTGTGGTTTTGTGCTTGAATCTAGCCCATGACACTCTTGTTATGATTGTGCATAGCATTATTACTTTGCAGTTGTATGTTGCTGAATCTTCGTACAACTCTGTTGATCTCATACATTGGTGGTTATAAAAAATATCCCACAAAGGGGATTTAAGAGAATTGTTTTTTTTTACATAAGATGCTTCCTTTTGTTTGTTTGTCAGCTAAAGGTCGAATACTTGCTAGTTGGATGGAGTGGCAAGCCTTTTCTTGTTTGCTTGTTCTTCTTTGGGTTTCTTATATGGTATCGACTTAGTTGTTGTACCCATCACTGAATACGACACCGGTAGAGTGTTGGAATATTTGTTATATTTTCCTTATTTACAGAGCATTAGTGTTACTTGTGTTCTTTTACTTCAATACCATTAACATATATATATCATGTAATGAGCAGTAGCAACATAAACAAGAGACAAAAATAACACAAGATATTTATACTGGGAAAACCCCAAATGGGAGAAAAACCCAGCAACCTTTCTTAGATAGATTCTGTTCACAAAGAAAATCCAATCAGATAAACCCTAGCACAAAGGATAGCTCAACCAAAAATACCACCACAATTGCAACAACAACACCATACCAAGGTAGCACACCTCCTTAAGGAGTAGTTCATAAGAGAGAAATACCAAAAGACTGAACCGAGTCATTGCAACAACTGGGTCACCTTCTCCAAACTTGTGCCTTGCTTCTATGTAGCTAGGAGAGTGTGAGTGAGTGGACAAATGAGCCAAGATGTCCTCTATTTATAGTCTTCTGGGCTGACTTCTCTTTTAAGGTATTTCAACATCTGTCCATTGGATCTCTTACTTCCATAATCTTCTCTGCATCTAAGAAAGGTCATCTAGGAGGGAAATATCCTTCCGCAACTACCAAACATCAACACTCCCTCTTAGATAGGGAGGCATCTTTCATGATGTCTTCATCTAGTAGTCCAATGACTACTCTGTAATCAACTGGTAGCACACAACTACCACAATGCCATTGGTAGCTCGAATCGTCTGTCACAATCTCTGCAATCAAGTAGCACTCAACTACTCCCAATGTGAACTAGTAGTCTACATGGCAATCATCTAGTAGAACACAGCTACTACGATTCCATCTAGTAGAACATGACTGTGCAGATCCATAGTAGCACATAACTACTATCCAATGGTGCACAACCACTCCAAGTAGCACACAACTACTATCCAATGGTGCACAACCACTCCAAGTAGCACACAACTACTATCCAGAGACACAATGTCTCTCTCCTACAATCAAATGATAGCTACAACAATCTCTATGATTATGCAACAACTAGCTAATGCCACACAACCACTACAATATGCGCTCAGCCATAATCACAGTCTGCCACCTCCATGACTATGCAACAATAAGATAGTAGCACACAGCTACTACAATATGCCCTTAGCCATAGTCAGGATCCATATGACTTTGCAACAATCAGCTAGTAGCACACCGCTACTACAATGCCATCAACCATAGTCATACATATGATTATGCAACAATCAACTACTAACACATAGTTACTACAATATGCCATCATCCATAATCATAGTCAATGTCTTTATAACTATGCAACAATCATCTAGTATCACATAACTACTACAATATGCCATTATCCATAGTTATAGTCTCATCCAGTAGCATGAAGCTACTCCCATAGGCCTCACAACTATGCATGTGATGTTTCTTCTCTCATCAGGTTCGACAGTGCATTACCCCCTCAGTCGTAAGAATGATCCAGGGAACCCTTGGCATGAGGGGTTAGTTGACATGAGAAGAGACAACACACCTCCCTTTGAATGAGTGTGGACATTATGCATCACAACAAGCTTGTCTCTAGAGCACATCGAGTCTTTCCACTCCTAGTCAAATCAACCTGACTAATAGGAGAAATACTGCGACTGGGCCATTCACCACTAGCCAAATCATCATGGCTAATATTGTGAGTGAATGTATCATTCTCCCTTGGTCAAATCAACATGACCAATCTGGGAGAATGCTTACCTGATGCTACTCATCTGTGGATGTGTACTAGAGCTTCACAACTCCCTTCTTCATCATGTCTTAGATGAAGTCCTGCAAGAAAATTTCGAAGCCATGCTACTTCACAGCTTGCAATACTAGCTTCTATATACTCTACATCCGTTGTACTGAGTACCACTGATGTCTGCTCCCTTCTCAACCATGATATCACATTGATCCCAAACTGAAGGAACATCTGTAAGTAATCTTCCTATCCACTGCACTCCTTGCCTAGTCAGAGTTTGTATATCTTTGTAGGTACATCAAGGATCCAATCAACTATATGTACATCATAGGATCCATCAAATTTGAAGATGAATCACTTAGGAGCTTCAATTTATCGTCATGGGTGTGGCCAGGACTTGTATTCCATCATCCCGAATCTCTGCAGGATCTCAACAATATATTTTCCTTGACTACAGAAAATCTCATGTGATCTCTGCCACACCTCCAATCCCAAGAAGTAAAGCATCAAACCTAGATCCTTCATCTCGAACTCTAAAGTGTTCTCCCTCTGTATCTTGACTCCCTCTGAGTCTATATAATATCTGGAATCATATGCTCCCTCTATATGTGCTGACCTTTTTTGAAGTTTGATCTCCTATGAACTGTCTTGGGGAGGTTGCTCCTCTCTACTGGATCCTGAGGGTTGACTCCCTCCAAACTCTAGTTCCTTTATTACATGTATGTGTACAACTCTTATGTCTGGATAGTCTGCTCCATGTCTCAGCTAGGGACCATCTGAACTATTGCCTCTTGCAACCGACATTATGGCTTCCTCTCAGATATATTACCCGTGACCTTCCCAGAACAAGAAACAAGAACACAAAAATCTCCATGGTAGCCTCCATGGAATTTACAAGATAACCTGCATGGAACAAGGTCAACAACCAAGAGCATCTCCTAGACCAGATAAATTTATCTTGTAAATAGGTGCATTATTAATGTGATCATTCATCTAATGGTAGTCGTACAACCAATAATCAAGTGTTTACTAAACTAGTAATAGCGATAGCAATAATAGAATTATAAATATTGTTATTCTAGTTACAACACTTACTTAAACTGCAACAATATAAAAAAATATCAAACCTGATATGCAAACCACACTACTAGCCAAAATACATACTCTTCATCCTTCTCTTCAACATCTGCTACATGTGCATGGTGCTTCTTCTTTCCCTTTTCATTTTTAAGAGGACATTGTGCGACATAATGTCTCATCTCCTTGCAGTTGTAGCATATGATATTTGACGCATCCTTCATGTAGCGTGGTTTCTTAGGCTTCTTCAGGCTGCTTTCTTCCCTTTCCTTTCTCTTCTTCACTTGGGCAACAAGTGATTTATTTTCATCATCATTAGTCTTCTGTGATTTGGATATCAACTTGGATTCTTCTTGGGTGTAGTATGCCCATAGCTTGTTGAACTTGGGAAATTTTCTTCTGGCGCAAATCCCTTGAACAAATAGATCCCAAGAGGATGGAAAACCATTGAGTGTAGTAGTCACGAATTCAAAGTCTTCTACTGGATCTCCAATGGCTACTAACTGGTCCTTGATATGCGAGATCCTCATGAAATAGTTGGCTATTGTTTCTTAGTTGTTCATTGTCACGTTTTTGAGTTGATGCCTTAGAGTAAGATTTTGACTGTATTATTACTTTCATAAAGTCTGGTTAGGGCATCAAACATTTCCTTTGGTTTCTTCAGTTTTGACACATTAGGTATGAGATGATCCTTTATTGAGTTTGTCAAGATCCTCTTGGCCTTGAGTTCATTCTTCCTGAACTTCGCTTTGGCATCTGCTTCTTCTGGTTCTTGAAGCATCTTCTTGATGTGATCCAATAGATCATTCTCTTCTAGAATGAGGAGAAATCTATGCTTCTAGGATCTGAAGTTTTCTACTCCATCCAACCTATCCTCAACTCTCATGTTGGTTGACATTTTTCCCTGTTAGAAAGCCTAGCACTAAAAAACCTCAATTTTTCAAACTTTACCAAACTGCACGTTTAGGGTTCCAAGGGGTGTGCTAGGGTAGGGTGAAATACTTTGTGAAAGCATTATCCACAATGTCCTTGGGATAGTGCTCAACTATATTGACAACGTATTGTAGCTGCAAGGTGTCAATGTAGCGACCTTCCTTCCAGTGGTCAAATTTTTATCAAGGTAACCAACTTTGATTCCATGTTAGATTTTCCTT
>SNQJ01S0179537.1:0-19520 GCA_010110895.2 Picea sitchensis | reverse complement strand
AATATTGATCGATCTATATAATCGATTTGGAGCTATTAGGGATGGATCCACTTTTTGGGGGATATGATTCGGAGCAATAACAAGAATATTTCTAATAGAATCTCTATCATAATCTCTAGAGAGATGGATCACTAATAAACCAAGGAAAGAGTCACTTACATCGAAATCAAGGAAAGCGTGAGTTAAGTCATTGACATTCAGTTCATGAATGTTTGGAATCCATATTATGCAAGTAGACATTCTTTTTGCCAATTCCAAGGTAAGATGGAATTGTCGCATTTTGTCTATTGCCAAATTAAAAAATTCAGTTTGAATAATTCTACTAGCAGGGTAATTTAAATACTTACCATACAAGAACTTGTTCAGAGATATTTTGATTAAAGGAACATAAGAGTCTGTTGCTATACTTTTGACCAAATAGGATCGACCAGTTCCCATAGGACCTATGAGTAAAATCCCTTTGGAAATTAATGATCCCGAGTGGAGTGATAAAGGGGGTCCATGAAATGGGGGGTTGGTTTGACACAATATTTGTGAAGAGGTTATCTTCTGACAAAAAGCAAAGAATACCCATCTTTATGCTAAACAAAATGGATCGAACACGTAATTCATTAGATCTTTTTGAAAAGTGTAGGTGAAATGTCATTAAAATTGAATGAAGTCTAAATCCAGTTGTTGATAACCAATTTCATTTCTTTAGGAGTATAGTATAGAAGTCAGAATTTGATTCAAATTTGATAAATGTTTTTACATCATTAGAGCTAAGACTATTAATTCCTATCATCTTTTTGGTAGATGGTCATACTAGAACGCCATTTGTTCCACTCTCTTATTATAGTTATAGTTATAAATGAATTAAGATTTTGTTCTTCATCTTCCTCTTCATGAAGAAGAGGAAAATTTTGGATGTGTCCCTATATATAAATAACCCGATTAGACACGAAGGATTCATTAGTTTTTGCAACTCTATCACGTTTGACGGATTCTTTAAATACTTGTTGAGTTCAAAGTCTACCTTTAATTTGAGAAAGGTTAAGGAAGTCATTTTCAAATATTGAAGAACAGAATTCCCAAGGACGAAAAAAGGGATAGGAATCCCATATTCTTCATACCTCTGAGCATTTAGTATTATCAGGATGTTTCCATATGAATGAAGTGACTTCTTCGAATCGGTACTAGATTCTAAAAACTCATTCAATTAGAAATAAAACTTATTAGATAGATTTTTACGAATCTAAAACTAAATTGAAAAGATTCGTTCTCAATTTCCATTGTATGGGTTCCCATAATGGATGATAAAATTCCCACAAGATATTCAATTTATGTATATAATAATATGTTTAATATCCTATAAAATAAATATAATTGATTATTCCCATGTAGTAATATCTGGAAGATTATCTAAAAGCACATTTTCAAGATATTTACACCCTACAAAGGTTAAAAACCATGGCATATATGTTTAGAGCAAATCCCATTTTGAAAAGAGACTATCTATTCGAGAGATCCCATACATCTCCAGTTTTCTTAACAGGTTCATTAAGACGCGGCGATAATAGAATATTCAGTTCCTCTTTAGATGAATTAGAAAGGGTTCTCCTCCCATCTATGCCTTTGTTTTCAATTATGTTTTTAGAAACTTTCGGTTACAAACCAATCTGAAACATTTCCTGATTCTTATTGGGAAAGATTTCAAATATTAAATCATCTTAATAAGATCGAGTTTGAATAAGAACCATGTTTGAACTGAAATCCTTTTTAAGGAACTGATCGAGGTTGTTCTCTTTTGAATCAGATCTATTGAAAGAAGGTTTTTCAAATTGACTATTTGTTCTTTTATTAAAGGCGTTATAGAAATCTCATCGATCGAGGAAAGACATCCATTTTCACAAACGAATGGATTAAATCAAGTTATTAAATTGAAGGATGCAGCCTGAGTCATGAATTAATACAAGCGTTTTGGTCCTCACTTAGGTTTTCGTTTATTTAGGTAAGAATGTGTTTGATATTTGTGACTTGATGAATGTAATAGTCTCTTTCTCTGAGTGAGCGGGTCCTATTTCACCAATGGGCAGGAAGATAGATTGTTGTGGATGGACAAAGATGAAATAATTGTCCATAAGTAAGATTCTTCCTTCTGATATAGAAAGGATTCATATAAGAAGGGAATAATGTTCCTATAATTTGACCGAGGATGTTGCAAATAATCAAAAAATTGGATTGTATTTGCTCCGTGAAAATAAACTCTCAATGAGCTCTGATGGATAGTTTGATGAGTTCAATATTGTCCTAGTCATTGGATATCGTTGAAAAAGAAGTGTTATTTAACGATTCCATGTGATTCTTTTGGTTATCGAATAAGTCAATAATCAATGGATAAATCGGTATCTTATTCGAAAGAAATGGTTTAATTGTTCCTTCATCAATCAATAATTTTGATGTTTTTGAAAGATTATGGTCTCATCCAAAGAAAGGGTTTTCATTTTTACAAATGAACTATTAGAGCACCAATTTGATCCAACAACTTATTTAATAGTTGATCATTAAGACTTTTGAACTCATAAAAGCGAAATCCAAAATTGAAATGAAAATATCGAACTTAGAGTTGAACTTCGAAATGATAACTAGGTTCGAATTTAAGATTTTCACAGTACTTTCAAAAAGGGAGGAAAACTTTAAATAATCTTTTTAATTTGGAACTTAGAGACAAACCAATTGAATCTTGATTAGTATTAGTACACTTATTCGAGTGGATGAGACACTATTTTAAAATAGTTTGTTAGAAAAACATGTTTTTTCAAATATTTTATAAAGTATTAGGTCTGATTGTACACATTCAAATTCGATTGATATGTTTATCGTTGAATAATAGAATAGTTGAACCATTCTCTCTGACTTTTTTCTCCAACTTGATGAATGCCGGTCAATTGTATCTTCCGTTACATTATGAAAACTTTCACTTTCTATCCAATTTGTTTGAATTTGATCCTTTAACTTGCGACTGGACCTTTTCATAAAAATTGAATATATTCAATATTTTCAAGATATCCGGAAATATTATACCGATCGATTCATACCAATGAAAAGATTCAGTTCTATATTCGTTAAGAGGAGTTCCTATATCTCAATGATTTTTGAATGATTGTTGAATTCATACATAGATTATTTTGATCTAAATATTCATCCTCTTTATCTGTAATATTGAGTAGGACCCATAAGATTGATTCTTCAATTTATCTATGTGGTTGAAGATCCGATCCGATATCAACGATCCATTTTTTTTGAGTTCATATAATTGATTCATATGAGAATCAATATAAAATAAATTTGATCATGAACCTAACTAGGCTTGGATTGGCAGTAGAGTGGGTGTTCGAGATCTCGACCATGTAAGAGTAAGCATAGTAAAGATGATCATAGAATGCTGAAGATAGATTCAAAGGCAGAGTCAAATTCCACTTTATAGATCCGGATCAGTGCATTTAACTTGGCTTTTTTAAGAATAATAGATCTGAGATCTGATGAAATAGCACAATTAGAGGAAGGATTTTCAATTTCAAAATATGTTGATATTCCAGATCACCTATCCTATTCATTAATGAATAGGATTTTGAATCCATTAAATCTTGGGAAAAAACCTCTTGTGCCTTTTCAATAACCTTTGGATAAGTTGAAATCTTCAATGGGCTTCTCGGTAGCACTAGGACTACTGTCGATTCATCTAATTATTAATATTAAAAAGGAATAGCAGATTGATTTTATAAAATTCTCAGTGAATCTTTTCCTTTCCAAAGGAAAAAAAATCTCTTCCGTATATCTTTGATATTCTGTAAATAATTCTTTGCTTGAAGTTGGAATATGTCACGATAAGCTTTGGGGACAAATGCGATTCTATTTTTTATTTTTTTCTCTCTCTTTTATTTAAAGATAACAAATAATTGATCTTTCTCTTAGTTGCTCAATCTCCATTTTATTTCTTGTGAATGGATCTTCACAAGATCTTTTTCAGGTTCCCAATACTTATTTTGGATTGAAATGAGAGTCGAATCGATATTCGAATTGATGGCTCCTCTCATCCTTTTCCGAATGTGTTTCGCTCGGTCCTTGATTCTTCGAGATCATCTCATCCTTCTTGTTCATGTTCTGTCATATTTTGAATTGAAATTAATGGGATCATAATGTTCTATGGATTGATTGTAAGATCTTTTCAATTGGAAAGGCAGGAAAAGATGCGGAAGTATCTTTTCCTGTCTTTCCAATTTTGAGTGAAAGGTTTTTAAATATTCTTCCAATGTTTTCATTTCCAAGTTCCATAATGTTTATATGTATAGGAAATAGTTTCATCAAATAGAAATTGTTTCTATCAATCATACTAATTTTATAATTGAAGTGATATTTGAGGACCGATAATGTAAGTACTATACCTTTGACCAAAATATGGATTGCTTTTACGCAATCTACGTAAAATCAACGTCTTGAGTCCCTAAGGTCAAAGAGATTTATAGGGTGCTCTCGGTCTGCAGAAAGTTTTGAATTAAAAATCTAACTAAATTGGATTTGGTCCATGGATTATATAGAAATTGATAACTTTTGATCTCTTCCAATTTCACTATCCAGGATCTTCTTTTCATTTCTTTTTACCCCTTTTTTCATCCCAATGAATAGAATAAATGAATTATTTAATAAGTTGTAATTGGAAAACTGGAATTGTCAACCAACTATTACCATTTATAACACATGGATAGAGATTCATTTTCAACAGAAATAGGAAAATGGCCAAGATCCGGTCAAGACTTTTTTTCTCTTATTTTGTAGAGCGTGGGGGTGATCAGCGTGGTGGTTAATCCACTGCCTTGGTCCCTTGGCTACGTCCGCAGAAAAACAAACCAATTGTCTCTATCACAGTCATTTCTTCTTGGAAAGTAGCCAGAATAACGTTTGTATGTGGGTCGGCGTCCTCTTACAGGGGATCAAAGCAGATCGATGACTAATTCCCAACAAACTCTCGAACAAGTTTTTCGGTTATGGACCTATGTCAAATGTCTATTGGTAAAATTTGACATGAATCAAGGTATGGGGATAATGTGATTGGATCCCAAACTACTCAATTTCATATCCGAGTCTATACGCTAATGTTATGGGAATGAATATGTTGATGATCTTTATTCAGAATCCATGGATGAATGGTTAAAGCGGCCAACTCATAATTGGTGAACTCGCGGGTTCAATTCCTGTTGGATGCAGGGGAACTACACATATATATTATTTATGGAATGGGAAGAAAGGATGAAGAATAACAACAAACATTTGAGCAGTACCAACCCTTGTTTGTTAGGTTTGAGATGCTATTCGGAATGCTGTCTACGATAATGAAATCCATCAAAGTCTTTATTATCCACCTATAGAAATGGATTCAACCTTGACTAGATCGGAGGAAAGTTATACAGGCATTCGTTAGGTGCACCAACTTACATACCTAGATTAGCCTGATTAATGATATCCCGGCCCAAGTGTTAATTACCGACCTTTCTGTCAACTATTGATTGGTTGAAATTGAATTCATTTAGGTTGAAATCCATAGTGCTTATACCTAGAGCGGTAAACCAGGGCTATTCTGAGGCCAAGCAACTAAGAAGGAAATATAAGAAGCAGGGTTATTGAAACTATCTTGGAAGATCAATGTGTGAAACCAACGTGGCTTGACCATAGGTTTCTTCCTCGACCAGAATTTGTAGCATTTTAGGGTAGTTCTGATGGTTTCCACGATCAAACTAGAAGTTACCAAATAACCATGCATAACACTGAATAGAGAGCCACCGAATACACCAACTACACCCAACATGTGAAATGGATGCATAAGGATATTTTCTCATCCTAGAATACAATCGTAAAATTTAGAAATTACCGGCGAGATTCCACTGGGAGGCATGCCGTTAGAAGATTCGCCATTGACCAATAGGGTGAATCGAAGCGTGATGCTTATTTCTGTGAGGGGCTAATTATACAACAACAATCAAGGACAGCATACCTGGAAGCGAAAGGAAGCTAATCCCACTCATGACCCAGTACGTAACACCAAGTAGGAAGTGTAGAACGATTAGCTCATAAGGACCCCCGTTGTATATCAATTCATCGACGAAAGTTGCTTCCCGGATGGGATAGAAGTGCAAACCGATAGATGTAGAGGTAGGAATAATGGCACAGGAGATAATATTGTTTCCATAAAGAAGAGAACCGGAGACGGGCTCACGAATACCATCAATATCTAACGGAGGAGCTGCGATGAAAGCAATAATGAATCCAGAGGTTGCGGTCAATAGGGTAAGGATCATCAAAACACCGAACCACCAATGTAAGACGGTTTTTCGGTGCTAGTGATCCAGTGGCATAAGCGACCCCATAAATTTGCACCTTCGTGTCTTTCTATAATTGCGGTCATGGTGAACCGTTCCTAAATCAGGCTCCCAAGCATACAGGCTTGTTATTTGTGATTATAATATGATCCATGTATCAATGCCAACTAATATCCGGGATAGAATATAGTATTTGAGATAGACTCTTTATTTTTGTGCATATATTACACATTCTATAGATCTATCTGTGGTTATATACTCCATCAAATTCTTCCATTCAAAGTTCGAAGGGATGGAAGATCGATATAATGAAGCGGATGAAAGCGATTGAATAAAATTTTGTTGTTACAGCTATAAGGAAGTGCAATGCGATTCTGGAACCTAATTCTGAATAAATTAATATGAGTGGGGTATTAATTCTTCATCACCTTTCCATAGAACCCATAGTGTGATAGTTCGTTACTTGTGAATAGGAACAAATAGGAAAGGAACTTGATTGGATCCAGAAACAGAATAAGTGGGCCGGTCCTATCGGAAATTTTATGCAGGGTTTCCGGGACTCGGTGGATCTCATCGGATAAGGTGGATTATTTGCTCCTTGATTATCCCGGTAAGGAGAAATCTCCCAAACGGAGTAACTCAATTCTCATCAGCATGATTTCCCGATGTAATGTATCTATTCCCTAATCATTTTAGTTCTCGGATGGAAATATAAAAATGATTCTGAATCGAGACAATGACTCAAAGAGCATTTCATTTGTCAAACAAGTTTTATATTTTCTTATCATGTATCTTTACTTGAGGAATGGGCTAGAAGTTTATGGGAATGTTGAATTCCAAATTCGTTCTCTCTGTGAACTGGCCGCCTCTTTTGATGAAAAAGGCGTAGAATCCAATTCTCGTTCTTTTTAAAACGATTTTTTAAAGAGTTCGGACCTAATTCCTTCCGAACTACATGTATCATACTTTTATGTTTACAGGATAAATTTTTAGAACATGATAATGAAAGTATATACTTTGTACGATATAAACCATCTCGACCAAAAGATCCACTGTAGTAATGAAAAAAAATTCTCCAAATTACGATCGAATCGATCAAGATATCATCATCATTACTATAGTTGAGACAATTTACTAATTAGCCATACGATATATCCTGAGAATTTTTCTCTAGGCGATAATCAATTATTGGGTACAATGAAACTATTGGATCAAATTCATACATTAATAAGATAGAATGGTAACCATCTGAATTTTAGTCTTGACCCAAAGGAGGTTCATGAACCCTGTGAATAACCTAAAGAAGAAGAACAATTCTTGGATAATTGATGAGAACATACCCTATATGGTTAGTTCCAAAGATGGAAATAACATTTGCGAAAATTGGAGATGTATCTATATTTTTTCACTAGGAATGGATACATACATAGCTATAATAGATCTTTCTCAATATCTAACATAGTGAATGTTAGGATCAGCTAATGGGATACTGGAGAATGAATTTTGTGAGAGAAAATGAAAATATTTTTATTTTTTAGAATTGAAAATGGATTATTTGAGGAAAGACCATGAGATAATGATGGCAGATGATGAGGAGGATCGTTTGAAGGGAAACTAAAATGGATTCTCATTCATAGACATAACTATTCCACAGGAACAGGAAGAAACTCGTATTTACTTTCGGGACGACAATAATCAATCTTTGTAAACTCTCTGAACTTTTTCGATATTCATAGAGAATAGGTCATGAGGTGCAAGGAGGGGACATCTCTGATCCGGTAATGAAAGGTTCGAACCAAGATTTCTGGATGAATAGAATAGGGTATTCGTGTATGTGATACATAATTTGAATGCGGGTATTTATCCTCCAAGAAGGGAAAAATTGAATGGATCGACCGGAAACAATTCCATTCATTCATCCCTTCCTGGAATATTTTGACAGTATAGAGAACGGAACTTCCAGTACCAATGTCAGTCCTTCTAGTAACGATTCAGAATATGAACTCTTCTTGTGATCAACTAATAGATTTGGATCGCAATTCATGAATAAAACAATTGAATGATTTTGTTGGCATTATTTTGACCAATCAAAGCGTTTCACGGTTAGGAGCTAATGATCATTGGAACTTCATCTTCCTACACATCCGGTTGAACTTGATCCATCCAAATAATTATCATGATGAATTGTGTAAAGATCTTCCTGAAAAAGAGTGGATATAAAAAGCATTGTTTCCAAGAGCTATCTTCCTTTCCATATCTATGGAACTCATCCATTCAAAACCTCAGTTATGGCCCTCATTCATGAGAATAAACTCTTAATTTCTGAGATAATACAATACATGGTCTGCGATCTAATTACAAGTGACAAGATAGGAAAAGATGGATGTGTAGGAATTCTACTTCTTCTAATACCGGCGTTACTACCAAGGATCGTTAAGTCTCATGAGTAGAGCGAAATCTGTATCCACAGCAGCAGTCGCTCTCCTGATTCATGGAATAAATAAACCTGGTGATTACACTATTTATCTTACACATGTGCCAGGTACTTAGGTCTCATTGTGAGTGTATAAATCCATGATCTACTCAATTAAAAACTCCAGTTATTGGGTATGATTAAAGTGAATTTCTAGTTCATTTAATTGGAATGAGAAACACAAGATAGTTCCTATGGTTTTAGTTATAATTCAAGTCATGTAGCTTTCTCCATTGACTCATTAGACTTAACCGCGAATTGATTCGATCCTATTCAGAATTATCACATTTGATCCGAAGGATGATCATATTATACATCCACTTAGGTATATAATAGACATTTCCCACCCATTGATTCCTTGAATTAGATCCGATCCTGATCGAATCATATGTCGGGTGTATCCTAAAATCATATCCAATTATCATAAAGATCATATATTTGGAATGACATGTTGTTTTTCGTTAATTCTGCTTGAGGATCAGTAGTCTTCCAAACTTCTTGGAGTAGGTATGTGAGTTTCTACTTCATTCAAATGTGTAAAAGACCTTAGTTGCACTTAAAAGTTGAGTACTCTACCATTGAGTTAGAAACCCATATTTCAAATAGATGTGTGAGGATATATATCACTTGATCGAAGTGGAATCTTTGAAGGGTTACTCAATATGAACAGAGTGATACCAAATAGAATCTTACCAATCTTTGTTGTTAAATAACAATGGGAGGGATCAAAAAACTATGTGAATGACCAAATAATTCACTCATTAGTTTATATATGTATATGAATAATTTTGATCCACCATTCCGGAATAAAGTAATCTAGGTTATGAAAAAATGATCCGTCGACAGAATTGTATCATGATTGGATGGGATCACTGATAAATGATGAACGTAAGATATATATTTCTATTGTGAATGGATGAATTATCGACACAATGACTTCATCAATCGAATAAAGATAAATGAATAGTTGGTTGGCATGTTGGAATAGGATGTTGAACACATCGAGGGAAATCCTAGAGCTTGGTATAGCGATAGCCAGGTAGAGCGATTCAAATATTCGTCATCTTTGTATGGAATCAAGTGGAAACAAATGAGGTGACTTGGAGAGTATATACTAAAATAGGAATAATGTTGAGTCAAGGGTAATTGATCCGAATATGAAATGTTGAATGTCCGTATCCTATTTGATTATATGAAATTAACGCGCGTTGCTTTCTGCCGTTTGAATGAATGTTTTAAGATCACAGATCATGATTGAGTACGTGATTGTGAATGTTGGTAATCGGTGAGTACTTGAGAGGATAGGTGTCGATTGGATCCATCTTTTTGTAGAATGCACTCGAGTATGACCGATGAATTGATATTGATCAAATTACTTAGCAATGCTTCTTTAGTGCGTGCATTACCCTCGGCGATAGCGTTCAAAGATTCCCTTTAGATGGAATTACCAGAATTTTTTACGTGTTTCTCTTTACTTCGTCGGCTTCATGAGGGATTTTTATTCAGATTGTAGTCGACTTTCCAGGATTCAAATTGGACTCATATCGTGGATAATGATTTAGTCATTATTTCCTTCGTATTATGACCACAAAAAATCTCTAGAGATGATCCTCCATACCCAGAGAGAATGAGTTATAAAATGGATCAGCTATTTGATTAGTAACTTCGTAACCCAGGAAGGCGATGTCAAGAGAAAATTTACGGATGGTGGTGTGGAAATAACTCATAGGAAATATCAAAGGCGTTTACCAATATGACATTCATTTGATTACCAAGTAATACGAGGAGGTTCGCGTGATAATATCTGCCGACGCATGTGAAGTCATGCCTTGATGATTATCTCATCCGCAATCTTTAAATTTTTCTCTTTGAACCAATTAGAGCGAAATCATGTTTACAATAAATGCAATACAGCTCATGATTTCCATCTCTCTAGGTATCTTAGTAGTTGAAGCGACATGAGTTGCACATCACCACAAAGCATTGTTTCTTTCCCGTGGAATTCGACAATCGATGAATCTTGATAACCAAGCAACCAGAACCATTCGAGTTTGTCATGCGATATAGGATTAAGTAATCCAACCCTTTGCTTGATAAAATGGGATCATGAGGTATCAATATATTTCGCCTGCTCATCGAGATACTTCGTATCTACCAATCCCATAACAGGGTTGGAATTATAAAGGCATCCAAATTCTTTATTAATCTACATTTATTTGTCGATAGACCCTTCCACGATAAAGGAATTAGAGATTGAACCGACTTTGGTGGTGCAGATCGCCTCTACAGATCCTCCTTCAGGATTTATTTGATTAATTCTGATGTCGAGATCTTTTAATAAACATCTCAACTCACAAAAATCGTGTCGATTATGAAATCCAAGAGTAAGAATCCCAATTATATATACTGATTGCATCTAATACGATTTGATCCAATGTTTCTTGTCTATATTATTTCTCCAAATAATATCGAACTACCTGTTCCAAAGTTCTATCCGTTGCCTGAATTTCATTCACCTGATAATGATCCACATACGCAAAAATGACGTTGCAATTGGAGATTATGGATTCTCTATCCACAAAGTTTTTTATATCCTCTTGCAAGATACTAGAGCTACATGTAGTGTAATGGCCATAAATATATCTAAACATTGTTATCTTCACAGAAATTTTTTATTAACTAAAACAATATCTATTGACATAATACTCGATCTTCATTACCGACCTTCAACAATTTAGATTCGTAAAATATTAACAAATTCATGAAGAATAAATAAATGCATAATTCGTGATTGCAGTTACGATGCTATTTCGTTGCCATGCGCCTTGCTCTTTCTTTGCTCTCTGCTACTTGCTGCGGCTTGGATCACATTTGCAAACACAGAAGAATTGCCCAAAACTATTGTCCATGACTAGGAAAACGACCCACAATGGGATGTCTACGGATATCGGCCCTCAAACCAAAACCTCCTAGCAACCCGGTCCAGCTGTGTCAACCCAAACACCAAGATTTCTCCTCATCCCCTTCGGAGTTCTCCCCAAGATCCTTGGCCAACTTTCCCCATAGATTCCCTCCTCCAATCCTTTTCCCCCTTGTTCCTCCCATTACGCCTTTCCTCCTTCCTAGATTCCTTATCCCTACGTTTAATTACCCATATCCATTCATTAAATATATATGTCCATGTATTGAATACGTTATCCTTGTGGGATACGTAACTCAATTCTAAACATTATATTTTATTATCCTATTCTTATTTATTACTTTATTAATTAATGAATTAATTAATAATCAAATTAATCATTAACCATATTGATTAAAGGTTAATTATATAGAATTATTAATCATAATGAAGATAACTAATTAATAATGAAGTAAGTAGTTAAGGTTATTTTAATAAATAATTATAGTTTAGCTAATCTTTTAGGATTACATTATTGAATTAATTATAATTTGTTGTTATAATCAGAGGTCGTTACACCTGAGAAACTTCGTCTAGAGTTAAGGTATCTTATAGTACAAGAACAAGAACATGGTTCACACATTTCATAACAAAGTAAGCACGACATTGAACAGGTGATGGAAATCAGAAAACTCATACATGCCCCGTTAATATATGTGCAAGAAAGAAATGTATGTATAGCTAATTACTAATACCAATTCTCATTGCATGTACTAATAATCCAATTTATCGTCATTATTTTATGTATGCATCCAATCCGGTCAGTAAGAGACTAGTCTTTTATAAAAGACAACAACCAATCAATTGTTTGAGAAATTCTTAAATTACAATTATTTGGTTCAATTTTTATTTTTTTAGTCAGCGTGGTTTAGTTACATATGTGAATATTCCTTATATACACATTTTCTTCGTGCTCCCACCACAGAAGACGGATCTCATATAAGCTCAACTATTCTCATCCTTCCTTCCTAACCTACTTCCAACTCCATTTCCTATCCGTCCTACGCTAAGACTATCTTGGAGCATCATCTATCATTAACTCCAAATAGAACACAAGTGGAAGTGTAAGCTTCATCTGCGACCAAGCTTCTTGGGCAATGACAATCCTCATCACATCTTAGGGGTCCCGAATACGTACCGTCCTCCAGGGACTTCAGGTTTTGGAGGATACAGGGTGGGAAATGCATCCTCACCCCTCCTAATCGAATCTAGGGTCCACCCCTCGATGTCCACCCTACAATGGAGGATCTCGGTGGGAAATGCCTCCACCCCTCAAATGGGAACCGGTCCAACACCCTACCAATGGGTATCACAGTGGCACCACGTGTTGCCTGAGGTTTATCATCATTTATTAGGTTTTAGACGGTGTTAGTGCAAAATCCTTGTAGCATATCATGCATTAGTCCACATATCATGTAACATTCAAATCAATATAATTTCCACATATTATTTCTTCCATAATGTTTCTTAGGTGGTCCCACATCCCACTTTCATCATCATTATCCCTTGGCTGTTTTGCTGCATTTCTTCTGATTGATGCATCAGCACAAACTCATACATTTCCATGCATTATCATCATGTAATTGCCTTCTAGCATCATTTCACTTTGGTATCCCTGTCTGCCGATATTTTAACATCAAAGTTCTCCAATTGGAAATAGATCTGTAATATCCCAAAATTCAATTTCAAGCTTTACCATTCAAGATTATCATTTACTCAAACTAGGCTGCATCATCGCGTCATTCTAATAGAATTTAAACCATTCATTTTAATTCACATTCTCACAGTATGTCATCGTATACATCATCATGATTAACATTTAAACATTCCTAAAGTTTACATTCATAATAGATCGCGTACATGCATTGTCCTGATAACATTTAAAACGTTCAATTTACATTCATAATGAATCCGTACATGCATCATCATCAATAACATAAACGATACGTTGGTTCTAAATTTTAAGAGTTTAGATTATATTTAATAGTTTTACTGTGACTAGAAATGAAGTATATAGTCCTCCAGTAGTCACATTTTGTCCCTAAGTCAAAGGTGGGTGTTATACACCTACCTTAGAAGCATGTTCGAGGTGGTCCAAGATAGTGAGGATAATCGTCAGTAGTGTCTCTGACATCTTCCCAAATGTGGATCATGGACTATGCTTGTCCACTGGACTGATTATCATTACATACATCCTAAGCATGTCTTCCGTGACTTGATTTACTCTCTTAGTTTTCCCATGTTTGGGATGATGAGATGTTCTTAAGTTCAAGTGAGTTCCTAACAGCTTTGTAAACTTGTCCAAAACCTAGAGATGAATCACAGGTCCCTATAAGAATGATCTTCATGCCGGTATCCCGTGCAAGCGGATTACCTCATGTTCATAATTATTTATAATAATAATATTCTCATTTAAAGTCACAGCCTAGTCAGACATAGGTGATGTAGAGGCCCCCTCGTTCTAGGCAAGAACCCCACTCATGCATCAGTTTGACTTCCTGATTGTACATACCCTAAGCGTCTTCTAGTTCAAACCTATTTTGGCATTTTTCTTACCATGCTTTCCTCTTATTAAATGTATGTGTGGCTATATTTACTCTAACAATGACCATTTGGGGTTAAAAAGGTTGGCAGAGAGCCAAAGATCATAGGTGTAGTTTAAGAGGAAAATCTTAATAAGTATCCAGTCATCTCTGCTTTCACTTTTATGGGGTTGGTAATACAAAACCTCAAATGGCTAGGAAATATAGAGATAGCCGATATAGGCGTCACGATTTCTGTCTATATCTGGTGAAGTGGGAAATGTAGGGCCGATTGGTGAACTCTGATAGGATACACTCACAGTTGAGTAATACAAAATAAATAAAGAGAAATTAATGGAGGCATGCCAGAGATCTGTGGTTTGAATCATCTGGTACATAGAATTATTCCCAAAGAACATCCTTGGAAATTTGGGATTCAACAATGGGGGTCTTGTGAGTCAATGCTCCAGATAATGACATTCAATGGGAGTAAATTTATACAACAACTATAGTTTCTTGATAGATCGTTCTAGAGTATTGAAGGCTGCGTTAGATCACCTCTTTAGTCACAGTGTCGGGTTTGAATTCTCGGCCTAACCTACTATTAGGCTCTACTTGAAAATTCCCAAATACATATTCAATATTATTATTTTGGTTTGATGTTTGTCAACCCCCATTGGCAGGGTGGGAGAAAATAAGAGAAGAGAAATTTAGAGGAAATAAAAGGATGAACAATATCTGACATTCCTCTGCTTCTCACGGAAACTGCATCAATTAATTGGTTTAGTTCATATCAATATCTGTGGATAAGAAGACAAGGTTTAGGAATTAGGATTACTTGCTATTTTTCTCTTTGTGGAAATATAGTGCAACTCTGAACATAAATATGGCCAAGTAAAACAATATTGAGGAGAAGGACGAAGGAAGAGCCTGAACAATGAACATATGAAACTGCAGGTCCTGTATATATAATTAATTTTGTATTAAGGCTTTATAGATATATAAAATATAATAAATATATATAGTTTTGTATCAAATCTTTTTATATATATATATGAAAGAATATAATTTCATTGCTTTAATGTACAAACACTGATTGAGATTATAAGCCATAGGCTCCAGTTTGGACCTACATGCCTTAATTTAGCAGGTACTTCTAAACTCTGAGGAGTCAAACAAAAGCCACACTTGGAATTTTGTCAGAAAGGATACACTTGCATATGAAGTGCTATAGTAATTTAGACTTGTTCCCCTCAAGTCCATACCTAACTTGCAATCAATTAATTTCGTTAAATGCAAAGTAAAATGTATGGCACAACCAAATGGACAAGGGGAGCCTGACCTTGATGATGCTCCTGGATCTAAAACACGTCTTCCTTTCAAAGAGTCAATGTGGGCACATAAATGATAGCATTCTGAGTCTAGTCCGGAGATGGGAAGATGAAAGTAAAACCTTGAATATTATGGAGTCCTTCCTGTAATCGCTGAATTTGTGATTAATCATCCATCAGTTCAAATATCTTATAAGCAATTCTGATTATCTATGTCTCAACTAAGATGTGAATATGCTTATTAGAGATGTCATTGGCATTTATTGAGTTGAAAACAAAGAAATTCAATCATGTTTTACCCTCATGATCAAATCCCAACAATAGACATCCTTTTTTACCACATTGAAAATTTCATTCAATGGGAGTATCTAAATCAACATAAAACTATTCAATGTCTGAGTTGGATTCTGTTTTGATGCGTCAAATACCACTTTAGGCATGTCTGAGGAAGAATGAAAATAGAACTTAGAGACGAAATCAGACTTAGGATATTTCCATTAAAAGTGAAATTATATGTAAAGTACAAAGCACAAAGTACATAGTACTACGATGTTTAGGAGCTCACAAACACATAGGAAACACCTCCAAATTACATAATCTCAACATTATCAGAAGCAATAGGGACAACAAAGATTATATCAATTTGATTATACCCAGGTGATCTCATCGAATGGAAAGAGGATAGATCTATGTTCAATATATATTTGTCATGCAACAATTACTCCAAAAGTTGGCCCAAAGACAATGCGTGGGAGAAGCAGGCAGTTTTGGAGCATGCTTCCTCTTAGTTATTATCATCAAAATGTGTATCAACACTAAAACAAGTATAACCAGTTGTGATTGCTATGTTCAGTACATGTAACAAGAGCAGGTAGGCATGAGGGTACACAACAACAAAATCAGTGAACATGATTATAACCACCTTTGATACGTTCAAGTCATATTCGTATTGTTTCAACAGTGATGAGAGTGTGTTTGGTTTCATGTGCCAAAATGCCATAGAAGAAACAATAATTATCGATTACACACATTTTACAGAGTAGAATGACAACATTTAACCTTATTCGCACTACACATTTGCAAGTAGAATGACAACATTTAACCTTATTCACACCAGAGAATTTAGAGCAATCCAATGTGTCCACAGTGCTCAAATACCATAGAGTTATACCAGATTTCAATCATGAAATGGAGATGGAGATAGATCCACAAGTGCTGGTTACCAATAAAACAGTATGACTATGTAAACAATGTAATCGACCAACAAGTGTGTTCAATTACTTAGGTGTATTGGGCATATACCATCAATAGAAAATAAACCTTAAACTTTGGAATTTCAACCAGTGAATAAACCCTCAAGCATTGAAAGATTGGGTATGGCATTTGGCACTTTAGTTAGGTCGTTTGGGCCACCTTTGCATCGATTAAATTTGAAATTTTTTCGACACCATATGTAAGCCAAAACATTGCAAAAAGCAAAGATCAAAGACAGGTCTGTTATTTGATTTTACACAGGCCAAAAACCCCTGTAATCAAATGCTAAGATGAGTACATTTGCATTTAGATTCATTTAGATGAGAGATGTAAAGGTTAGAATGCAATCAGATATACAATATTCACAATTCATAACTCCAATCTGGAAAATATATGATTTGAAACCAGGACTTCAGGCTATAAGAATACCATCTCATTAGCTAAGTCGTTTGCCCAGTTTTGGCATTGATTGGCCTTCCTTAATTTGTATAGATCATGAAGCAAGAACCAAACACTATTCAACATGTGTTTCCAAGCATAATCTAGTGAACTTTAATGAAGATGTACGAGTTTAGGAAGTCCTACAGTTCACCTATCAGATCTGAGAAAGTATTCAACTATTAACATGATCTAAGATCCTATTTATGACAACATCAAGATATACCATAAAACAAAATCAGTTAGCATTAATATAGACCCGAGAAAGAAAATATCCAAGCAATTTTCAGATTTATAACAAATTTAATAAATAAAATATAAAAAAAATGAAATTAAAATATTAATAATTTATAATAGAATAAGATAAATTAGCAATGTAATAACAATTTAGCTAACAATTATTTAAATTGGAGGATGGGAAACGTTGGACCTTGCATGAGGTCCACGTGCCTCCCTCCCCCATTCCCTAAATAGAAAGTTAAAACCCTAACCGAACCCTAATCATTCACTTGTTTGTTTGTTTTTTTCTCGATTGCTATTCATAAGGCAACCTCACCCTACCTCTGCTACCATGGTTGCTTGTTTACAGGTTGCAGGTTTAAGGTGCGGTTTGGAGTTTTAATGGAGCGGCCACATCCCAGAAATGAGGCACACTGAATGGCTACATGGAAATGCACGCATCGTGCACAATGCTTTCTTATTTCCTCTATTGGCTTGGCGCTAGACTCGGGCGTCGTTGGCTTGGCCCTGGGCTCTAATGTGTTGATGCTTGGTTAGTTTTATTATTATGAATCTGAACATGGATATTATGAAACTCTGTGTGGTTGATGAGTATGGTTACTTTCATTATTGTTGAGAACCTGTGGTTGTATGTGCAGGTGCTGGTTGAAAATGCAGTGCATTTATTTCGGTCGCCCTTGTGAGATTCTCCTCTATGTGATTTGAGGCGTGGCATTTGTGCGCTTGGTCTTGACTTACTTGTGTTCTGTTGCAGGTGATTTTTTTGTAAAGTGAGCCCGATGCTGGGATTTGGGGTTTGGCGTTGGCATTGGCACTGGCGCTGCTTTGTGTTGATGTAGAAGTGCACTTGAAGTTTGGTTTATGTTTGGAAATATCCCCTCCCCATTGCCACACAGGGCATCCTCCCATTTTCTCTTATTTACTTTTCTGCTTTTATTTTCTTATTTTCAGCATAGTTGCGGATCTGTAATTTTATTTACAGCCATAGATAGATAGATATGTGATGAATATATGGATATATGGAAAATTACAGTTTCATTTGGAGAATGCCCCTTGTGTGTTCGTGAGCTTGGAACCTGGTTTGTCGTTGGACTTTAACGTGTTGCAACTTGTTGCGTTGTTTGTTGTCGGTGTATGCTTGTGTGCTAGCTGTTGGTGCACGAAATGGTAGAGCCTGCGGGCTTTGGGGTTATGCGTTTGCACTGTGCTGGCTCTACTTTGTGTGTTTGTTGTTGGTGTATTGAACAGGTGCGTGAACAGGTGCGTGTAGGGTTCTCCTCCTTCACGGCTTGTGCTTGGCGCGTTGAGAAAATGAAAACGGCCCTTATGGGCTCATCCTCCTAGTAATGATTGGTTTTGGGATCCTTTTCTTATTCTATTAAAAATTTATCTCAGAGATGGATTATGCATCTCTCTCATTCTAATTTGGTTGTAAATGTAATTATTACCTGTTTCAATTGATCATTTATGATTTTTTTTTTTAAATCCCATGTAAATACATCCCTTCAGAAAAAATGTTCAAGAATGTAAATAATATGAAAGCTCAAGCGTAATGAGTTGAAGAGCTCAACAATTTTGCTCACAGACATTGCAAATATTACCCAAATTGAGGGGACTTCAATCTTACATTTTCAACAGCTATAGTGAGTTTGAATTCTCATATTCACTGCCTTAGAAGAATTTTCAAGACTGCTCCTGTCAATTTTTTTTTTAAAGCAATTTTATGGCTCCTCCCCTCATTTTTCAAGTATCAATCACTCTATCCTGCATAAAATTATGTATTTGGTTCTACTTGTCTTCTAATAAAATCCACCTTTTTCAATTAGACTGAAATTATCTGTTCAAATTTTTTTGTTTCTTATTGTGCATTACCCCTTCTTTCTTTTGGAGAGTTTTCTTCACTAGTCCATCCCAAAAGTAAGGAAGCATTTAACTTAGCCTTTAAATCGG